>JABFPJ010000506.1:0-39520 GCA_022817425.1 Gryon sp. ZL-2020 | reverse complement strand
TATTAATTATATATATAAATTATATATAATAAATATGATTGCATTAAAAAGTATAATCAATCCAATTTAATGAAAATAAAACCATTAAGGAAATGCATTAACTTTATCAGTCTTTTAGTCATTTTATTATCATAGTAAAATATATTATTATCACAATAATAATAAAAAATATATAATCGAATGGTATTATTATAATACCCTTTTTTTATTATTAAAAGCAATAAAAAACATTATTAAATTAATTAATAATTTTATTATATTATATATTATATAATTAGTAATATTAATTCAAATATCAATTAAATATTAATTAATTACTATTAATTACTGTTAAAAAATATTATTCTCAGCAAATATTAAATACTACTTTTGTTTTTAAATAAACATTTTATAATTCTTCTAATTAAAGAATTTTATTATTATTCTTTGTGATTTAGAAATATAAAATATATCTTCTAATATAATTTATACTATATAATTAAAAAATACAAATATAAATAAATACATACACTTTTCTGCGATATATTAATAACCGTCGTTATTCCATAAACGTCATTAATATCATCATCATCATCTTCATCATCTAACTCTCGTTCATCCGCCGATTGTTTTACAACGGAGCCGACGAAATTTTGCTTGATAATCAAATTCGTCAAACTGTCCAAATCGATATAGTTTTTAAGAAACAGTTGCTGAAGCAGTGTTTTAATCCCATCAAAGTCAGGATCAATGGGATTTCGTCCTTCAAAATCAACTTCAATTTCCATTTTCTAAAAACAGAAAATCAAAATATAAAATCCTTCCAAAAATATATATATGTAATAGTGATTGTCAAAATCGCTTATGTTGGCAAATTTGATGTTCGTTTACAATTTCTTTAGTTTATTTTAAATAATTTTATTCATTAGAATAAATATAAAATAATTATAATTTTGTTTGCAAAATTATTTTTGGTAAATAAAATGACTTACTGTTTATTGCTTGAAACTACAAATTGTAATGTTGTGTAAGAAAACGCTATCGCTCACGTGGTCAGAGCACAATCAATGTTGTCAGTATTGGCTTTAGCTCTGTGACTCTGTCCTAAAGGCTCATTTTCAACTGAGAAAGTGGGCGTTTCTCGAACTACCTTAAGCAACAATTGAATGCATTTAAGCAACAATTTAAATCATTATACATAAAATGTTTATTATTTAAATTATTAACATTAATTTTAGAATTATAATTATAATTATTAATAATATTATTTACATCATACATTAACGTAAATATTATTAAATATTAATATTTCTTAAAATGCATAATCAGTCAATAAACAAAATAAAAACAATATAAAAAATCAATTGACATTTGTCAACAATATTGACATAATAAACATTTAATGATAAAATTGGATTACGAGATGATTTGAAATGTGCGATGCTAAAATTCTCTAGATATTTATCCATAGTGACAAGCATAGTTGGAAAAAAAATGTTCACCATATACATATATAGATATAAATAAAACGTTGGCATTACCAAAGTCGGAATGAATACAATACATTCCCCTACCCGGAGAGCCGTTTTTAAAAATACAAAGCACCTCCATAAACAAAGTACATGGTGAAAAATGACTGGGATGATGTGCGTTCGAATATAATATTCGAATTATCCGTTTTTGTGACAGAAAATCATGAAGCTACGAGCGTACCTTATCCCGATCAAGATTTTGTTATTGTTCCTCGTCAAAGTGCAAAGTTCTCCGCAATCTACCAACAATGACAGAACTGAAAGGTTCAATCATCAACAATTGTATTTTTCGTTGTTCTCCTTTTTTAATGAAAAGCTCCTAATATTTGTATATTATTATTTGAATTATTTATATTTAAGAATAATCACGAGGATTTATCATTCATATAAAGTAAAATAGCTTTTAATGGAACTTTATAACCTATAAATCCTCAGTCTTATATATATGTATGTACATAATATATACATACCCTGAAAACACAACAAAATGCATATAAGTTTGATACAAAAATGATCAATCATATAAAATCATATATAAACTTTAAGTTAAATTGTTAGCATTAAGCTTGTCATTCGAACTTTTTTTAATACCTTGACTCAACAGAATTTAATATATTTTGTACAAATTGTTATTTGAAAAAATAAAAATCGATGTCATGGTTTTGTTATTGATTAAATAACACAAATAAATAATAATTGAAAATGATGTTTAACATTAAGCATTACTTATTTAATATAATAAACATTCTTCAACTGTTCAAAATAATTCAGTTCAAAGTTCAAAGAATACATATTAACATACATAAAATATAAAAATGTATTCTGAAATGTGTAAATGTTCTTTTGACAGGCACAGTTAGCATATTATTAACATTTCATATGCAATATTTGAATAGTTTTTAAAGTCAAATATCAAGTAATAATAATGTTTTAATTATTATTATTTATTACATGAATATATATATATACATCTTCATTGTTTAATTAAAAATCATAATTATTTATTTTTTTAAATAGATGCAATCTTTAATTACAAAAAAATATATAAATTTTGCGTTAGGAATATAATAAATTAGTTTATAAAACATAGAATTATTTATTATTTTACATTCAAATTAAACTATTATTTCAGGAGGTTTTCTGCAGAATCAGAAACAGTTACAGAATCACGTATAAACAAACGATCCGAAGTACCAAATACCGATGGAACTTGCGAAGTAATAACATTGCTATATTTTCATTAATCTATATTCATTATTCAATATACAACATCATATTATTTCTTTAATCTTCATATCCTGAATTACTATAATTAAATGTAATAATAACTTTTTTCTCGTGTTTTACAGATTTATACGGGAGAAAACTGCGCGGAATATGTTGGAAATCAATTAGTTTATATTCCCTTCCCATTAACTCAAAAATTGTTGGAGGAAAAGCTTAGTAAAGCCTTGATTGTTATCAAGCACTCAACGTAAGAATAACTGCATTAAAGAAAGTTAAATTTGGTTTGCACAAAGTTGCAGTCAGCTAATTGCGCATAGCTCGTAATTATAATTGAATTAAATCAATATAACATAAAATCAAACATTGTATAACAACTTTTAAAATTAATATATTAAACATTTCAATTTTGATTGAAAAATAATTTGATTTAAATCATTGATAATTATTATTTTTTAAAATGTATTTTAAATTGCTTTGAAATTGATGTTTTTATTTATCATTTACAGAGACATCTCTCAATCATGTCACAGTTACACAAAGCCATCCATCTGCTACTCAACCTTTCAAATTTGTCGCAATTTAACGCAAAATTCCAGCAGTCGAGTGTTATTCGACATGCTGGACGACTCGCCGTTGCAAGAAACTCGCGAGCCACTGAAGAGGCATACAAACAAGATCACCAGCATCTTTCCAGGCCAGAGTGCCAGGTTTCCAAGACACACTTACAGCTCAAGTCCGGAGCCTGGCTCCAGTAAAATCATAAGTCAAAGTTACGGAAACATTGGCCGAAAGAAGGACTTGAATTCTCGATTGAGAAGAATTTGTCGCGAGGAATGTGAATTGTTGGAGAATGATTTATGTCGAACGGAATATGCGCACGCAAAAAGGCATCCAGAAATTGGCATGCAATTGCCATTGCTGGAATGCACGGATTTACCGATGCCTGGAACAAAAGAAGCAGCCGATTGTCTGAGCGTCGGCATACCGACGGACAGCGATGTTAACGAAAGTTAGATTTTTGTTCGATAATTTTTTTTTTTATTTTAGATGCCATAATTTTTCAAATCAAAGTAGTATTTAAATTATAACAATTATGATTATGTAAAATTAATAATTTAAAATGACAAATATTTTAGAGGAATATTGTTATTGGGGATCCGGAGCGTCTTATAGAGGAACAGTGAAGATCAGTGCCCAAGGTCGACCTTGTTTAAAATGGGACACTCAGTTGGTATACGAAATAGGTCATTATGGTTTGTCTGGCAAACATTCATTTTGTCGTAATCCGAGAAGTGAGGAAGAAAAACCGTGGTGTTATGTTACCATAAACGATCAAATTCAGAAGGAATATTGCGATATACCTGAATGCGGTAATTTTGGAATTTTCAACTGCATTCAAATTTGTGTTATTAATTATTTAATTGTCATGAAAATAATATTAATTTATCTCCGTATGTTGTTTCAGTTAAAAGTTTATGGGTTTTCACAACGGTGGGTCTTGTTTTAATAGTCGCACTCCTGGTAACTGTAACTTTGTACTTTTATTGTTACAAGAACAAAAAGTTAATTCGCCAGACGAATTTTTTTGTGTCCGATAAAGTAAGTTTTTTAGGTTTGTAAATATTATTATTATTAGAATAATTAATTAATAATATAACGGAATCTGTATTTTTTAGATGATGACTGGCGTCGAATGTGACGCGAATATTTATGACGGCAACCGGGTAAACCGAAATGAACCAATTGAAATGAGTTCACTGTTGGCTGGTCCTAGTAATATTCCAGTTATTACGGGAACATTGGGCAAAAGTAGTACCAGCAGCAGAAGTTCAGAAAATAATCGAGTTCCGCGATTCACAATGAACAACGTTGTTTTTCTGCAAGAATTAGGAGAAGGCGCTTTTGGTAAAAAAGAAACATTTTATTCCTTCAATGTAACAAGAAAATTGTTTTCATTGTAGAAAAATATTAAAAATAAATTAATTGATTTGTAGGAAAAGTTTATAAAGGCGAGTTGAAGTTGGACAAAAAGTCAAAGGATCGAATATTTGTGGCAGTGAAAACGCTGAAAGAAAACGCGAGCATAAAAACGCAAACGGATTTTAAACGAGAAGTAGAATTAATGTCCGATTTGAGACATCCAAATATCATTTGTCTGATTGGCGTGATTTTCACCGGGGAACCAATGTGTATGCTTTTCGAATACATGACCGAAGGTGATTTGCACGAATTCTTGATTCGAAATTCGCCAAAGTCAGACAATGCCGTCAATTATGAGAATCTTCATGTCTTCAAACAGCCGGAATTTTTGTATATTTCTAAGCAAATTTCAGCAGGTACATTTATAAATTAACTAACTAACATAAGTAATTTTATATTACACGAGTGATGTTATTATACTTTGAATACTTTGCAGGAATGGAATATCTCGCAAGCAATCATTACGTACATCGAGATTTAGCTGCACGAAATTGTTTGGTCGGCGAAAACTTGACTGTAAAGATATCTGACTTTGGTCTTTCGCGCGACATTTACAGCAGCGATTACTATAGAGTACAATCCAAGAGTCTACTTCCAGTTCGATGGATGCCTCCAGAATCTATTTTGTATGGAAAATTCACAACCGAATCAGACGTTTGGAGTTTTGGCGTGGTTTTGTGGGAAATATTTAGTTACGGTTTGCAGCCATACTATGGTTACAATAATCAAGAAGTCATCGATATGATTCGCTCCAGACAACTTCTACCGTGTCCCGAGGAATGTCCGCTGGCGGTTTACAATTTGATGACACAATGTTGGCACGAAGTTGCCAATATGCGACCGCCATTTTCCGATATTAACAGTCGATTAGTCGAGTTGTATGAAAGTGTTTCACAGCAGACTGATAATCGTAAAGACAATTCTGTAGCATCAACTGTAAATTCCGTACATGCGTCTCCCATAATGAGATCCGTTCACGCATCACCAATCGTCCAAAAGAAAATGGAACCAATTCTTGCAAATTAAATTGCATCAGGTAATTATTGGCGAATTCAAGCAACATTCTGAACCTAAAATAGTAATGTTTGCTGGAACATTAATTTTTGAATTTTATTTTTTATTATTAATAATAATTTTTTTAAATCATATATTCGCACAAAAATTTAATAATATATACGCTAATGAATGATTTATAAAATATTTTATTAATAATAAAAAATAAAATTCCAAAATAAATGTTCCAGCAAATATTATTAAAAAATAATAATATTTGGTCGCAAAACATTATTATTTTAGGTTAAAGAACGCTGCCTGAATACTCCATATTATTTGCAAGAGCAACAGTTCTATGTAGAAAAAGCATCCATTCTGTGTGTCCAAAAAAACGTAATGTTGAATGCAATTTTGAATGTTCAATTCAATTTTATCTTTGACGTGTATTTTTTGTCACGTCAATTCATCGTATTATTTTAAGTTAATTGTACATATTCTTTTTTTCTTCCTTTTTTTTCGTTAGAATTAGACTTTTAACAACTGTCAATTTAATACTGCCAAAGTGTAACTTTGATGTTTTACTGCTAAAACTATTCCAAGACTGAAAATGCGAAACTTTGCAAAAGACTGTCGGCCTTTTTTAAACTTGTTAAACATTGTTTCATAGGCAAAGCTATCAAATATTGCTCAAACACAAACTGTCGCACAAATTTTGATCTATTGTATAAATGCTATTTTATTGTAGATGTTTTTAATGATTTACATGACAGCAAGTTCTCTTTTACTCGATACGATAATTATTTATATACATTTCGTTTTTAATGTGTAATCAACTTTGTTAAGACTTTTATCTTTGACGACTTGAAACTTTGGGTCATTTTCATGTTTTATACTAAAAGTTTTATATTCAATTTGTACATAAAGCGTTTATTGTACTTAAAATTAATATTAAAAGTATCAATTTGACGTCAATCTGTGGTTTTATTGTTCATCCTATATACTTAAATGTGCATTTTAGATATTATAAAATAATTATTTATACATTCAAATTTAAATATATTATTTTTAATTAATTTTTTAAAATAAGTTAAAATTACAATTCATTCAATAAACGTTTAATTAACAAGGCTAACATTTTTTTATAATTCCAAAACCAGTGGTTGAAAAAAAAATTAAAAGCTCAAATAAGAACCTTAAACATTTATAAATACCATAAGGATAGATTTTGAAATAAACGAATCCATTAATTTATATACAACAAAGAGTTTTATTGTAAAAATGAGGGTCGAACATAAATATAGATTAATGATGAGCTGCGGCGGCTTTTCTCATTTGAATGAGGATGTTTCCTAGTTCTTCCCTCTTCCTTTTAGCGCGAATATGAGTTCCCAACTGTAAAAAAATAAACCAAAATCCAAATTAGTTAATATAAACGAAAACCTATTTTGTAAATTAAATAAATAAATAAATAAAAAATAAAGGGTTTTATTTAGTAATATTTCAGTAACGATTTAACTGTGTTATTATTACATTTAAGGATATTTAAACTAGGACCGTCATGAAGTATCGTATCATATACGGAATTCTAATATTTTTAAAATATTTTACATTTCTTAAGTAAAATGTACTAAAAGCTGTATTACACAACTTCTTAGCTATAATCTACATTTGTATATATTTTTATTCATCTAAAATTTTAAAATAATATATGTGTACCCTTTTTTTATTGTTAATATTTGTTCTAAAAACAGAAATTAATATATTTTCAAAGAAGCATTGATTTTGGCACATTTGTCTGTACTTCCAATGTTAAATTATTTATCTTTGACAATTAATATCTCAATAACTAAACGGTAAAAAGGGCTTGAATTGTTGGAATTGACATAAAAATACTTAAATTAAAACTGAAATTAAATCAATACATACCCTCCTTTTCAAGAATTTCAAAGCACGCTTATCTTTGGATACTTTCAACAATTCCATAGCACGCTTTTCGTAAGGAGCATGTCCAGTTACTTCTCGGATTAAGTCACGAACGAATTTTGCATGTTTTGTCAATTTCTGAAATAAACAATATTTTTATATTAATAAAAAAGCAACAATCTAATTATACCAACATATTTATTGTAATACAATTAAAATCATTATTTCAAATCTCTTAATTATAAATATTAATGAATTTATAATCAAACTATTAAATAATAATTATAAATAATTATAAACAAACAATTAAAAGAGAATGAAATATTTGTTTGTCTTTGAAAAATCATACATAATTGTATATTAAAATATCAAACTTAATAAACATTAATAATAATAAATAATAAACAATAATCCATACATTGGTTTTGTAGACAAGTTTTTTTTAAGCTAACTATATAAATCCCAAACACTAATATACAAAAATTTGATGACCGCAAAGAACTACGAACTATGCATTTTCAAATGAACAATCTTTAAAAATTAAAAAGTCTAGCAATTCATGGATGTTTTTTGATTTTTATTTTGGTTTACAATCGTCTCGATGAACACCAGTTGGGTGCATTCTGGAAAAGTGAGGTTACAATATTTCATCTCATCTTTTCACTCGAAGTCAATGGTTTTTTTTCGTCAAACATTTGTTTAATTACATTGTCAAAGTGCCAACTTACCCCTTTTTCGCGACTTGGTCGGATTTTCTTTTGCGGTTTGGTAGTTTTATGACCTCGGTTGAGACCAACGGCGATTTCGTATCGCGGTGCCATTGTGTTAAAGATTAAAGAAAGATCGCAATGATTTTTCGAGCAAACGATGTTGACAAAATTAAGTCGCGTTTCTATGTTTATTCAGCTGTTCAAACCAGTTCAAACTGATCGAAAACACTTTTTTTGTCTCTTTCTCTCTTTCTTCTATAATTATTCTATTTCGTTCTCACTCTTACTTATATTAAGTTTCAGTTTCTATGTAATGTAATTTTGTTATTAAGTATTCGAAAATTTCTGATTTGAATATGAAATTCAAATTTAAAATCAAATTAACTGTTAACTGAAATTAACATTTGTCAATAATAGTTAACAAATAAACATTTAATAATAAAATCAAAATAAACAACAAAATAAACATTTAATGATAAAATATGCGATGCTAAAATTCTCTAAATGTTCATCTATCTCTGTCTATCCCTTAACACGTTCGTCTACATTATTATTCAAACAAGGACAGAAACAAAAAACCCATAAAACCCAAGCAACCTTAAACAAGGACAAACATATTTTCTCTTCCCATCCTTATCTAATTCAACGTTTATCTTTGTTTCCGTGAAGAATGCAGGTTAATCGAGTTGCAGCAGTGCAAGAGAGAAAGAGAAAGAAGAGGAACTTGTTTTCGTGTGGGAATTCTCAGACGTCAGTTTGACGAGGATTTCAAGTCTGGAATCAAAAATCTTGGAAGTAAAAGAAAAAGGACTGTCATTTTGTAATCATTGGAGGAAAGAGTTTGGTGGATTGTTGGTTGTGAACGGGTGTTATGGTGCTTGAATGCACGGCAGCGTGGACGAAAAAGACGGAGGGAGAATGGCGTCCTTGTCCAGTGCTCTGGAGATTTTCAAAATGCCAAAAATCATGAACCGAGAACGATCCACCTGAGGCATGCGAAGTTCCTCCACGGAGGAAGGTCTGCCAGACATGATGTTCGGGTGTCCGCGAGAAGCTGTTAGAGTCAAAGTTAAGGTGAGTTTTACTTCCAATTTGTCAAACATTTACAATCGTAAATTTTAAACAAAGTTATTAAACAAAAAAATGAAGTTACAAAATTATGTAAATTTAAATTACAATTATATATGAGTTTAATTTTTAGATTGAGTTATTACATGTTTTATAGAATTGGATACTAATTAATTATTTTGAAATGATACACTTTACAGATTGAAAAAAAAAGAGTGCATTGAAATGTCATCAAATGTTATGGCTTTTGAGTGTGTTTTTATGCTCTATCGATTGAGTTAGCCGGAAATGCTTTTTTGAATGTTAATGTTTTACGCTTTCGTGGCTTCGAACAAAATAGAAGAACGTGGAAATGTAATAATGAGTTTTCCAATAAACTCATAGATGCCATTTTATTCAATTGCAAACTAGTCTTTTTGTACATAATTATTTAAATTGTACGTTTTGTGTGCTTTCAAAGTAATGAATGAATATTTATAACAAATGTTTATTTTTAACAAATGTTATTATTTATTTTTATATTTCCTTTGATTATTTTTTTATATAAATAATAAATAAAATGAATTATAATTATTCTGTAAAAATAGTATAAACAATATTATAAATAATATAGTAAATTAGCTGCTTTTAAATAACTTTAAACATGCCAATAAATATATTGAAAAAGCAACTTAACGTTCTTTGAATACATGAATATCAATAAACGTGTATAACTGTAAAATTTGCTCATATATTATATTTTAACTTCAAGCAATTTGTCATTGTAAATCAAATGACACATATACTTTGTACAATTTCTAAAAGAAACTAACAATTTATAATTGAATTGTTGAAATACTAAAATGATTTTTATTTTTTATACTGAAATTAAAAAATAAATGCAAAGCAATTAATTGAATAATTAAATAAATAACAAATAAAAAGTAAACTATTTTTTATTTATTTTATTTTTCTATTTAACTAAAGTTATTTGGCCAATATAAAATATAATTTCCACATGTATTCTCCTGTAAATGGTTATTTCGACAACAAAACCCGATTGTTTGCAGAAATGCGAGAACCGACACCAGCCGGAGTATCGGAAATTCAGCGTCGATCCACAAATCACTTCAATCGAAGTTTTACAAAGCATTCTCATTAAGGCCTTTGACATCAAAGGGTTTGTAGTTCACTTATTATTCTGAAAACACTCTCGTAATTACATTAAAGCATACAAACGAACATCACAATTACAATACTTTATTATTATGTCAAACCATTTGAACAATCATAAATGTGACATTTAAATTAAACGTATTTTTAACATTTCAGGGAATTCACCGTTTCTTATCGAGCGATTGACGATTGTGGCGCAGAAACATACTTATTCTTATTATCGGATTGGGATTTAGACGCTGCTTTCATCAGGTAAAAAATACTTTTGTCTCTTTGATTATTTATTATCAATGCGAATTTGATTCGAGCGATTGATTATCAATTGAAACGCTCTTTTGTTCCAGTTCATCAGAGCCGTATCTTTATCTGCAAGTGAATTTAAAACCATTTGGAGAGTCAACGAATCGTGAATATGAATGGGAACGAAGTACCCACGAAGTTGCTACGAGGCAACAAGAAACTGGATTTCCTTATAAGACTCCAAAGTTACATGGACTTATAATGAATAAGGTTGAATGATAAATTACATATTAAAAAGATGGAAATTTTATATATATTGCCATTATGTTGCCACTATATTGCGTTTGTTTTTATACATTTTTCACATTTAGATACATTTTCATACATCATAGTATAAGGCTAATATATTACCATTATATAGCTATTTTATGGGTATTATATTGTCAATATATGTATATAGTGGAAACATAATGGCAATATAGTAAATTTGGAGCATCTTTTAAATATATAAACAATATATTCAAAATATTTTTCGTTTCGCTAGGGAATATTTCAATTGTTATTTTAACTTTGATATTATTAATTTTTGTTTAGATGGAAAAGACCATAAGTATGGTACAGAGAGCGCTGGGCAATTTTGGCGAAGAGTCACAACAAAGTGCACAACCCCCGAGGCCGCCACTAACGGACGCTGAGCTTTGTAAATTTTTGGATCCAATTGGTCAAGTGATACACTCAAAGGATTTACGCGCGGTGATTTACTTTGGAGGAATTGAGCCAAGTTTGCGCAAAGTTGTATGGAAACATATCTTGAATGTTTATCCCGATGGTATGTCGGGACGAGAAAGAATGGATTATATGAAGAAAAAGGCGCAAGAATACCAAAATTTGCGCGAAAAATGGAGAAGTCTTGTACAAAAAGGTATAAATGCGATAGTCTAGTAAAAACGTACAGAAATGTTATAAAAAAGTAGGATATATAATACATTTTCATATTCAACTAATTTATTTTTTCTTTATTTATTATTACTTTGCGTTATACATTTTTGCACAAATTTTACTATATTACTATTAAAAATCGTATATAAATATTTCAAACCCTTTTCATGAATAAAAGTGTATAAGAAAATACAATTTGAGAAACAAATGTTAAATCAATAATACCACAGTTATATAGCGGCGGTAATTTGTAATATAAATGTACATTTGTAAAAGAAAATCAATATGAAATTTATCATAAGATAATTGTTCTGTCTGTGCAAATGGCAAAGATTATTAAAACCATAAATATTGTACAATTCTTTAAACTACACACATTCTTATTCAGATTCAAAATATATTTAATTTAGGTCAAAACGTTGGAGAACTTGGATACGTAACAAGTATGGTACGCAAAGACGTTTTGCGAACGGACCGACATCATCGATTTTACGGTGGACCAGATGATAATCAGAACACCGCCAGTTTATTTAACATACTAACAACCTACGCTCTCAATCACCCAAGTGTTAGTTATTGTCAAGGCATGAGCGACTTAGCATCTCCGCTTCTCGTAACTATGCGAGATGAAGCGCAGGCGTACATCTGCCTATGTGCCTTAATGAGACGACTTAAGGACAACTTCATGTTGGATGGTATTGCAATGACAACGAAATTTGCGCATCTTTCTGAAGGTAATCATTCATATAACAAATGTTGTAAAATTAAAATTAAAAAATTGTTTTTTAATTATATAATTTGCTTAGGTCTACAGCATTACGATCCGGAGTTCTATGCATATTTAAAGTCACATCAAGCAGACGATTTATTATTTTGTTATCGTTGGCTTTTGCTGGAGATGAAACGGGAATTTGCGTTGGACGATGCTATGAGAATGTTGGAGGTGATGTGGGCAGCATTGCCTGCAGCGCCACCAACCGGAGAACTGAGTTTGTACGAAGTACCATTTCCGCCTCCGTCGCCACCGCCGAGTCCGAATGTGAAACAAATTCGACAAAACGCTTACACAAAAGTCTGCGCCATCAGACGACAAAGTTCATCCGCAAGCATTGCCAGTAATAAAAAAAGAAACCTTAGTGGTGAGGAACAGGCCTTGGAAACTACTGATGAAAATAGCGAAATGAGGAGGTACTCTCTTAGTTTATAAATATTTACTTTACACCAGAGATGGACAAGATCATCACTCAATTAAATTGCATTTATACATTTGTTTAGGACAAACTCCGAGCCGGAAGACAACATAACGTCTGAGAATAATCGTAAGAATGCCTCGACCGAGAAGTGCCTAAGTCCTGGGGATTCGCCGTACAGAAGTCCACGGAAGTCATCGAACTTGCTTCAAGTGAATGAGGATACGACGAACAAGAATGGTCAGGATATTGAGGAGCGCAAGTGTACGCGTGTTGTGAAGAATCTCAATGAGTTCCTTAACTTTGCAAACTTAAATCGAAACAAGGTGGCAAGTAAGATTGAAATGGAATTACGTCGTGTGTCCAGTGACACTGGCGTCGTTCATTGTTCCAAGGATGAACACTCGCCGGACGATCCGGGTGAATTTTATCCAATGACCACGTCAATGACGAGGGAATTAAGACTGGAATTAGAGTCTTTGGATCGACAGGTTTATATCATTTTTTATATTATTTTTTAAAAATTAGAGTCAGAATTTCCAAATTGTACCATAACTAATTTTGAATTGAAATTTAGGTATTTGGACCATCACCAGTGAGCGACCAGTCGAGCGAACTTGTGACGTCCAAGAAAGAAATTGAAATACCAGAAAGTGAGACTGAAACTGAAATCGCCCACTGCAGTCCAGCGGCGGACGTTTTCGTGTGGGAAAATCCGCTGCACACGTTGCAAAGGCACAATCCCGCGACGCCCGATGAACAAGCTGATCTTGAATACGACGGTGAAATCATCGAAGACCAAAATGGCGTCAAATCATATACACCAATCAAATTCTTCAAACGCACGACAAACAAGTATATACTACACTCTGGCTAAATTAATTAAACTAAACTAACTTTAGTTAGTTAGTTTAGTTTAAGAATTTCATTAGATAGTTTCTTTAATTAATTACTTTAATTAATTAATTAGTACATAATTATTATTTATTTATGACTCTAAAAGAATGCATTTTTTTCATTTTAGATCCGATGAAACATCAGACAGTGAAGGTACAGACAGTTGGCCTCAGACGAAGATGTCAGAGGAGCCGCCGCAGTCAACTTATCAGGAACATTGCGAGGAGGTGACCGAGCTTACAAAATTAATCCCCGCTGGTACGAGTGAAGACCAATTAAGTGGCGCTTCTTTACCCCCGCCCCACGAGTTTGGCGTTGGCAACCCATTTCTCATGTTTCTTTGCATAACTTTGTTGCTGCAACATCGCGATTACGTGATGCGTAATCAAATGGACTACAATGAAATGGCAATGCACTTTGATAAAATGGTGCGTCGTCATAATGTCACCCGAGTCCTCAATCAGGCACGCCAGCTGTTCGCTGGCTATCTCAGAAGACACTCCATTTCGACGCGTCAAGATTTCGTTAACGTTTAGTAAAAAACATAGTCGATTTTTGAACTTTGTGAAATAGATTTACCTGATTTTGTGTTCTGTATTTTGAGATATAAATGTTACAACGTGTTCAATATGTTATTGAATAACATTTTCTCTTTCTCTCTTTCTTTTTATATATAAAACGAAATTTTGGTTTTTACACGCCAGAGTCAAATTTTGTTTAATTCTTATAAATTGTGCAATCAATGTTAATGTATCTAATTCTTGGCATTTCCAAACGGCCATTTTATATTTATAGAAAATGCACGAATAATGTATAATAAATTATATATAGGAATAAAAATAACATTGAATTAAATGAAATTCGAATTTGGCAAACAATGTGAACATTGAAATTAATCATATTTCGATTCAATTTTAATGTAATCCAAGCATTTTAGAAATGTCAATTTGCATTTCACTCAAATCCCAACGAGTTTGTGAGTTAAAAGTTGTTTTTACGATTAAAAAAAAGGAAAGAATAAAGAACAAAAAACGTTCCAAGTACAACCAATCGTGTTTCTTGTAGGCCGACTGTAAATAAAAAGAAAAAATAATCTGAAACTTGATTTTATTATATAAGCCAAAGCAAAAGGGACAATAAAGGGAACATATTTTATTTCGAGTTTAATTTAACAAAAGTTTTATTTTTGCCGTAACAGACCTTAACAATGATTCATTTCGCTCATTATTTCAAATTTTCGTGTTTCTCATTGAAGTTACTGAACTTAACTATAATTTTTTCGTTTATCCAATTAAATAATACATCATTAGACTAGCAATTTACTTTCTTCTATTGTTATTTCCACTCATAATCATGACGATCCTGAGGAAGATGTTGATGGTGTCCAAATAAACGTGAATTGCGCTGCAAAGGAAAAATTTAATTAAATCATTGTTATATATTGTTTTAATAATAATAATAATTATTATTATTATTCTTAAGTGTTTAGTTTCATCTTAAAATCGAAAACCTCAAATTCATCATCATTTTAAAATAAAAAATCTTAAATTATTAAAAATCTTACTTATTAATAGGATCGTAAGCTTTCATCTGTCCATAAGGGCCATAATAAGGATGGTGCTTGGCATTGTGGACAATCTTTTGTGTGTCGTAAAGAAGGAACATGGAGAACAAAATAAGACCGCCATATAGCATTATCGAGTGCAATCCAGCGCCGACTGCTGTTGTTGGTGGCAAAAACATACTGCCAATGGAACTGGCAAATACGACTCCCAAACCGATGGCCAATGGACCGCCCATGTTTAAGAATTTTTCACTTGGGGCGCAAACTGCAATCGTTGATAGTCCACCAACAACACCTGCAGTCATCATTGCAGCGCGAACTAATATTGGGCCACCTAAAAAATCAATTATATTGTAATATAGTTTAGATTTAAAATTTTTATCGAAAAAATACATTCTGAGTGCAAAATATAAAAATTAAATTTTAAGAGGCAAGTATAAAATATAAATATATTATAAAAAATAATTATAAAACATAATAAATTTAATGTTAAAAATACCGAAAAACAGAATTGTATAATTTTTTTTGTTTGTTAATTTTGTTTTGACTAACCAAGAAGACAAATCGGAGCAATAACAGCACCAACAGTTCCTGTGTGCACCAACCAAGCCATTTGTTTGGCTCCAAATCCTTCTTTATATTCCAAGCTTTGACACACCATACCCGTGCCTATCATGGCAACCATTGTGCCAATAATTGCCATCCAACCCTGTCGCGTAACAAGATTCAACATAGCTGGAGATCTGGCACAAGCTAATGCTGCAGCTCCGGTCGTCAGCACAGAACCGCCAAAATACATGTATGTTGAGTGAATTCGGTCTTTCACGTATTGGGGCCATATTCTGGAAAAAAATATTTAATGAAAACTGTAACTTATATTTGTTACGAGTTGCCTCAGATTTATAAATGACATAGTAATTTTTATTATTTCTTTATTTACTGGGAGTCTAAATAAATTGACTAGAATAAGTAACAAAACAACTTAACTAAACATAATTTGCTAAACTGACTAACTAAACTAAATAACTAAAGTAAATTAACTAATATAACTAAGTAAATTAAAAAATTAATCTAACTAAATTAATTTTAATTAATTAAATTATAATTAATTTAATTAATTAGTCTTATTAAACTAAAAAGATTAAACTTAGCAAGCTAACACGAAATATCTAACTAATTAATATTTGTTAATTAGTTTATTTCATTAATTCTTTTAGTTAATATTAACTAAATTCAATATTAAATCAAACTAATTCCACTTACGCGGATTCTTCTAAAGCGCCTACTTGAGATGAGAGACCTAAGCCATAATAACACAAAGCACCCAATCCAACAGCTGAAGCTCCAGCCAATGCTCCTTTGCCGATAGTGAATGCTGTAAAATTCAATTATCATCATCTACTTGCACACGATAACATGCTTTTAATTAATGCTAAATCATCTAAACACAACTATACATACTGCTTTAAAAATATACATTATTTTACCAACACATAAAATGCGTCATTACATTAAAATTGTTATTTGAACTTATTTAAACATTTCATTTTTTCAAAACAAAACTTAACATCTGTTGCACATTTTTTTAAATTTCAAAATACACAAATCAATTTCATGTACAATTTTACATTTTATTCGAAAAAAATGATTTGTGAATTAATCAAATTATTAATTTGATTAATTTAACATTTTTATGCAAAAATGACCCCAATAAAAATTCTAAAATACGTAATTGTTTAATTGACAAATTTGCGTAATCATTTTACCCGTGTCTTTTGGAACATAAGCTTCTTCGACGGTTTTGATTTTGTTCCTAACTGTTCGTGTGAATCCCGATCGTGACTCGTTGGTGAAAAGTCGCACCGCTTGAACTTGCGAAACCGACGATTTTGGTACAACTGGAGCTTTCAACAGCGACGTTATTTGAGGCGACAAAGTCGCTCTGCACACCCGTGCAAGCAACATCTTTCTTTATTATTACTTTTCAGTCAGTAAATGTAATCTAAAAAAAGAACAATTTTAATACAATTAAACAAGTAAAAAAATAAACAAAATTTAAACACTCAAAAAAACTCTAATGTATAATCAGACAAAATCTTACACGCAATGAAAAGTGTAAAAATGTTCCAAAATTGACAGTCAACAAAATGAAAAAAAAAAAACAAAAAAAAAACGAACAGTAAACAATTAGATGATTTTTGCGTTGAGGAAACTTGTTTAAACAAACACTCGGATGAAATTTGCAAAGATCCAAAGAAATGTACTCACATGACGCAACTATGGAGCAATTGTTTTGATCGAACAGTTGCTTGTCGCAGATTACCAGTCTGAAGACTACTGAATTAAGAAATACTGATTCAAAATCCACGACGCATTCGAGATTCTTGTGAATCAATCTGCTCTCGAATATTCTAAAACGTTGCGAGATAAAGCAACTTTTATCTTTGTTTAATTCTTACGATGGAAAAAGATGTAAAATGAATTCTTGCAAACAAAAATTGTAAATGAAAATGCATGTTTTGTCTTTTTTTATAACAAATGAAACGACAAGGATGGATATACTTGAATTTATAAAAGAAGATATTTTTTCATTTAGTATATATATATTATACTATTATATATGTATGTATTATCATATATAATATATATACATAATAAATATATAGTAATTAAAAATAAAATTAATGCAAAAAATATATATAAAATTATAAATAATAATATAAATAAACATTTTTATTTTTAAATATTGGATTATTGTTAATTAATAATAATATTTCAATATTCTTTGATGTTATAAAAGAATATTACTTTTGTTTGTTTTTTAACATTTATTTATTATTTATAATTTTTATTTGGAAAGTAATTTTATTGGAAAGAAAATTTGTTTAAACAAATTGTAATAAAAAATGAATTCAAAAATCTTATAAATGATTTTATAACAATAATATGTCGTTTATTTTACTGTTTCCTCATTATTCATTCAACACCTGTTCGTGTTGATTTGAACGTATAGTAATGACCGCTAGATCTCAGATTGGTGTTGATTTTAAATTGAGTTTGATCGGTTTCTGTCGTACATATGGGTAAGTTATATTTATTAAACATTAAATTGTGGAAGATTATAAATATTAAACACAATAAATAATTTCTGATAAAATATAAATAAAATATATTAAATTATAAATATATTCTATCCTTGAAGAAAAGAAATTTAAATATTTTGGTAAATTCAAATAAATTACTTAAGATATGATTTTTCTTGCAAAATTAATACACGATTTGTTTTTATTTGTGCAAATAAATGTGTATAATAATTTCAGTTTATAATAACAATAAAGAATGTTATTTTTACTCATTTTTGGTCGCATAACCTATTTTATATGTCAGCCATGTCAATTCAAAGTTATTTCGCGGCTAACTTCACAGGCTTATTTCAAATGCTATGTTGACTTTTGAATTGATTTAAAATGAAGTATGTAATTGTGTTTTTCGTGTACAAATTTATTATAATAAAAATGACTTTTATAATTTGTGAAATATTTGGAATTATTTTTTTTGTAAAACATTTTGTAAATAAAAAAGAATAAATTTTTAATATTCCAAATATATTATAAACATATTTTAGAATATTTCATCATGAATATATTATGAATGTATTATGAATATATTATGAATATTGTGAATATATTAAAAATATATTTTTATTGAAAAAGTATATTTTTAATATTTGAAATATATTTTTCATTTGCCTAGAGTACACTTATATTACATTTTATAATACTTTTTTTCAGACTGACTGCTAAAAGTAAAGAAAAGCAATGAACGATTCATTTCTTGACGACATAGAGGACATAATGTCCAAAGAGCCGAAATATCCGCCTCGTTCGGATCATCATATCACCAAAAGACGGAACTACCCGAGTACCACCAGCACCAGTTCAGAATCCAAATCATCTCCGCTGAGTCAAAAGTCTTTAAACTCGAAGCGCCGCAGCACTGATAATAAAAAAAACAGCTCAGATAATGCACTGAACCAACAATCGACAAAAGAAAACGAGACTACGAAGACTGCTGATACAAAAGAATTAAAAAGTATGATCGAAGATATAGTAAGTTCGCATACAAAGGCAGAAAGTGAAAAGATTCTGCAACGTCTTCAGGAGTTGCATGTCGACTCGAAGCTCAATGTAGTCAAACAATTGTACTGGCAAACGGAAGACTTACTCGAAGAATTACAACCGTCCAAAGATACCAGCAAGTTGAGATTATTGGTATCGGAAAACGAAAGACTGCGAGAGGACAATTTGATTTTGCAGTTGAGAAACGAAGAGCTGATGAGAAAAGTGCAGGAAGCGATTCTTATTAAAGAAGAGAATATTAAGCTGAAGATGAAGATTAAAGAATTGAACAAATAATGTGATAAGATTGTGCCTATTATAAGTTTAAGGCTGATAATGTTTTTAATTTAATAGTATTAAGATGAATGAAACATTATTTAACTTCAAAAAATGAATATTAATAAATTTAATACATTTTTAACAAAAAGTATTTTTCGTTATCTTAAACAGCAGTTATCATATTTAATCATATTCATTTGTTACATCCATTCATTAATACAAGATATTGATGATTCATTTCAATTCATTCAGTTTCACTTATTAATTAAGTTTTGAGGTAATTAATTTTTTGTTTTGTTTTGTATAGTTATTTTTTATATTTTACAACTTGCCTAATTTACGTTTAATAAATTGATGATTAACATTAAACAATAATAATAATTATTAAAACATTATAATTAGTTATTTGACTGTAAAAACTATTCAAACATTGAATATGAAGTCTGTATTAAATATATATTAACAATTAACATAAAATTCTGATTTTTCTGGGCTGAATATGGTTCCTTAAAAAAACGAAGTAATTCTTTTATTTAACATTTATTTCAAATTTTTCTTCAATCAAATGTTGCAAAACGTTGACATTTTCTTGAAATACGTAAATTTAATTTTATACATTTATTTAAACTATACACAACAAAAAATGTATAGATCTATACATCCATTAAGATAACATTGCACATTATTTCGACATATTCATATACTTAAAAGAGCCACTCAAATAACGCATTATTAACGTTTTTAATAAAAAATAAAAAGTGCATTTGTTAATTAAATATTTAAATTCCTTTAAATACAGAATTAATTAATTTATAAATAAAAAATATAACCATATTAAACCCTATTTAAACCCATAGAAATAGTTTTAAAAAGCCATTATCAATTCAAAATATAAACTTTGAGATTATCATTCAAATTATTCTCCAAAATATTCTAAATGAATAAAAAACTAATTTTGCAAAAATACTTATTTAATTTACCCTCATAACCTCGAAAACATATTTTCCATTTCGAAAGTCTCTAGAACATTCTGGTCTAAGTCGCCGAATGTTCGCGATTAGTCGGGTCTTTTGGATTGCGCGCGCGATTGGCGGATGGGTTGGATGCGCAGAATCACTTGCGCATGAGTCGCAGTTGAAGTTGCATCACATACGACACACGTGAAGAAGTCACGAAACACGAGAGAGCGAGTGAATTGAATCTTTGGAGTAAAAGTTTTGGATTGTATTTTGGATTATTTGATTGAGAAGTTCATTTGAATCGCTGAATACAAGTTGATCACAATGTTGGCCGCTGCGAAATTGTTGTCCAGAGGTTATTCCGGACTGTCGCGAGAGGTTTCTCGCCGACAATTTACCAGCCTCAAAAATGTGAGTGAACATTACATTTTTTTGGCCAAAAAAATGTCTGATGATGGCGTTCGTCAATTCTTTTTTTTCACTTGTTTTTGTCATGAAAAGTATTGCAAAACATACAAAAATAATATTTCAATTATTTAATACCTTCTTTTATTTATTTTAATATTTGGTTTTGCGTTTTTTTTGTTTTTAAAAGCAAACACTGGCGGGTCGGAGGGGAAGGGGTAACCGGCACGTGTTTCCCAATTTTTCGCAATTCGATTTTAGGATCCGCTTTTAGGATGAAATTGAAATAATTTGATGAATAAATGTGGTTTTATGATGCTTTAGAAATTTATTTGTTGAAATAATGAAAAAGGGTCTTTAAGGTTAGGTGTGGACGACCTTTGTACGCAAAACGTACTTGGCTCGTTTTGTTGTAAAATTAGGTTCATTTCAATGTAATTCACAAATACGAATTAAATAATTGATCATTTTTTGCATATAAAAATTATAAATAAAAAATTCAAAATATAATTATTTTGGAATTTCTAATTTTACAATTAGTTGCAAATTTCAAATAGTTTATCAATTATTTTGTATGTTTTGCAGACGAAAATGTTGTATAATTAATTTGTAATGTAAATGTCTTTTTTTTAATGTTTAAATAATTTTGCTTTTTCAGGCTACAGCACCAACGATTTGTTACGATAACAGGTCTAGCAATGTTCAACAATACCGCTACAAGTAAGTATTGTGAAATATTTATCTATATCAATGATTACTCCAATAATCGCTCGGTTTTACTATTCAAATTTGTGTATTGCAACAAATAGTGTAAGGTGTATCTATATTATGTAATACGTCAGACAACGTTACAACGTTAAATGTTGAGGTTTATATTATTCAAACCTATTTTTAATTTAATCTATTTTTTAATTTATTAACAAATGTGTTCAGTATTTATGATAACTCTTGCAATAATATTTTATTTTTACATAATTTAAATAAAAATAATGATTATTTTTTATATATATTTAATGATTCTTAATATAATTTAATAATTTAATTTTTAATTTATTTTTTTTTTCAGAAACCAATATGAATTATTTATAAATTACTTAATTATTTTATTTTATAATAGCATAACATTAAGGAATAATAAAAAATAATTTCGAATTTTATTGATATTTCTTTAGATTTGTAATAATTTATTATTATTATTACATGTAATTATTTAAGAAACAAGAAGAAAATTAACTCTGTGTTTCTATTATTTTTTTTTAGATCCGAAGGAGTTAAAGGTGCCGTGGTCGGTATCGATTTAGGTACGACATTTTCATGTGTCGCTGTTATGGAAGGTAAACAAGCCAAAGTTATCGAAAACGCTGAAGGCTCACGGACGACTCCTTCTTATGTGGCATTCACAAAAGGTTTAGTATATTTATCAATTATTTATTAATTATAATTAAAAAATATTTTTTTAACAAGAAAAATAAAAAAATGTGTAAAAGTTATTCCAAAAAATGCATTTAAACTATTTAATTAAATTAAATTAATTTATAAATCATAGATGGAGAACGTCTCGTTGGAATGCCAGCAAAACGTCAGGCCGTAACAAACTCTGCCAACACATTTTACGCGACAAAGCGTTTAATCGGACGTAAGTTTGAGGATCCCGAAGTCAAAAAAGACATGTAAGTTCAATCAAAAAAATTCAACTTCATTTAAATATTGTATTATGCCGAATATGCATAATAATTAATATTTTTGTAGGAAAATGGTTTCTTACAAAATAGTCCGTGCATCAAATGGCGATGCATGGGTTGAGGGAACTGATGGAAAGATGTATTCTCCAAGTCAAATTGGTGCGTTTGTGTTGATGAAAATGAAAGAAACCGCTGAGGCTTATTTGAATACGCCGGTGAAAAATGCCGTCATCACTGTTCCTGCTTACTTTAACGATTCACAAAGGCAAGCAACCAAAGACGCCGGACAAATTGCCGGCTTAAACGTTCTTCGAGTCATTAACGAGCCAACCGCTGCTGCTTTGGCTTATGGCATGGACAAAACTGATGATAAAATGTAAATTGCGTTATTTTGATTTAAAATATGTTTTAAACATATTAATTGGAACTGTGATTTGAACTTATTTGAAAATCTCGATTTTTCAAATAATATTTTTTTTACTTTAAATATACATTTAATTTAAATAATTGTTTATTTTTAATTATAGTATCGCTGTTTATGATTTGGGTGGTGGTACTTTTGATGTTTCGATATTGGAAATTCAAAAGGGTGTCTTCGAAGTGAAATCTACGAACGGAGACACTTTCCTTGGCGGAGAAGATTTTGACAATGCACTTGTCAATTATTTGGCCGATGAATTTAAAAAAGACGTAAGTTCAAAAATGATTGACAACAAATTTAAGCAATTATTGTTTTAAGTTTTGATTTTTTTTAATTTAATCAATTTTAAATAATAAATAGAAAATTTAAATTATATTATTTTTTTCTGTTTTTAGCAAGGAATTGATGTTAAGAAAGACGCAATGGCGATGCAACGATTGAAGGAAGCAGCGGAAAAAGCGAAAATCGAGCTCTCCAGTTCTCTGCAAACTGACATCAACTTGCCATATCTCACGATGGACGCAAGTGGTCCAAAACACTTGAATCTCAAACTGTCTCGCAGCAAGTTTGAAAGTTTAGTCGCCGATTTGATTAAGCGAACGATTCAGCCGTGTCAAAAGGCTTTGTCGGATGCCGAAGTGGCCAAATCTGATATCGGCGAGGTACTTCTGGTCGGTGGTATGACACGAGTGCCAAAAGTGCAATCAACGGTGCAAGAAATCTTTGGTCGTCAACCATCCCGGGCTGTGAATCCCGACGAAGCTGTGGCTGTTGGTGCCGCTGTTCAGGGCGGTGTTTTGGCCGGCGATGTTACCGATGTTTTGCTGTTGGATGTTACTCCACTTTCTCTCGGTAAAAAAAAGAAACATTTCTCCAAAAAACAACAAATTTTGAGTCGTTGATTTTTAAAAGGGTCTTAAGTCACATTTTCATAGTCTCTTTTTAAAATTGATGATTCATTTTTTGTCTTACAAAAATAATTATATATGATGATTTTGTCTAATCTTCTCTCTGATTCAATGAAGAAAACTTTTTCCCCTGATTTTTTAACTAAAAGTGTTTATAATTAATTTTAATATCGCATTAATATGGAATTTACATTTTAAATATTGTTTTTTGAATGTTTATTTTACAGGAATTGAAACGCTTGGAGGTGTCTTCACACGTCTCATTTCCCGAAACACGACCATTCCGACGAAAAAGAGTCAGGTATTCTCGACGGCGATGGACGGACAAACCCAGGTGGAAATCAAAGTACACCAAGGTGAACGTGAAATGGCCGCCGACAATAAATTGCTCGGTCAGTTCAGTCTCGTTGGAATTCCACCAGCACCGCGTGGCGTTCCACAAATCGACGTTACCTTCGACATCGACGCCAATGGCATTGTTCATGTTAGTGCAAGGGATAAGGGAACTGGAAAGGAACAACAAAGTATGAACATTATTTCATACTTATTTCATTATTTTGGAGTTTTTTAATTACTCTTTATTTTATTAATTTTTGTTTACTTTGCAAATTACAGTTGTTCTTCAGTCCAGCGGTGGTTTGAGCAAAGATGAAATTGAAAACATGGTGAAGAATGCCGAACAGTACGCTCGCGAGGACAGAATAAAGAAGGATCGTGTCGAAGCTGTTAACCAGGCTGAAGGTATCATTCACGATACCGAAGCTAAGATGGAAGAATTCAAATCTCAGCTTCCACAAGAAGAGGTACAAATTTCAATATATTAAGTTCAAATAAAGTTCATTAAAGTTTATTATGTTCAATTAAAATTAATTTAATTAATTAATTTATAAGTGTATCTTTTTTATTTTATTTTTTACTTTACTTTTAATTATATTATTAATGTTTAAAAAGTTAATACATACATTATTAATACTATGTGCACTTTTTTCAGTGTGATAAATTGAGGGAACACATGAACAGAGTCCGGGAAGTATTAGCGAAGAAAGATGAAACTGATCCCGAGGAAATCAAGAAACAAACGAACGAACTTCAACAAGCCAGTTTGAAACTTTTCGAAATGGCCTACAAGAAGGTAAAAATAAAAAAAATTACTAAAAAAATGCTTATATATTTCTTAAATTAAAAATAATTTTCTTTTTAATTGTATTTATTTATTTTAAAAAATAAATTAATTTACAACAGATGGCAGCTGAACGCGAAAGTGGAAACCAAGGAGGACAAGAACAGCAACAGCAGCAACCCGAGGAAGAAAAGAAGAAGGAAGAAAAGAACTAAAGATAATAAAACTGGAATGAAAGATAAAACTGGCTACATCTCCTAAATTCACAGCATATACTCGCGATAGTGCACTTCATTAATTAATTGATCGTTGACATTAACGAATTTTGGTCATTTTTGTATTTGCTTTTTAGTTTTTCAACATGCCCTGACTTTTTTGTACTTGAAAAGACAGTCATTTTCCATTTTGTCGAGTGTTGTACAAACTGTAGTTTACAAAATCGTAGAATCTAAGTGAGATTGTGGAACTTATGGCACAACGGCTTTTTTTGTACGATTTAATGCAAACAGGAAAGTTGATTATACAAATAATGAAATGTTGAACAAGTTAAACAAGATATCAACGTTCGTTAGCTCAACGATTGCTACAAAATACAAATTCGACATAGTGCATTTTAACGAAAAAAAAAGATACATTGAGTAGTTAAGAATTATTAGTTCATTTTAAATATGAATTCGAAGAACGAATGTTATATGTAAATTGTGTACATAACGAATATTCGCATTGATGAATCGTTCGTTCGATTAATCGAATGAACGATTCGAATGAATTACTTGAGAGTAATTGACGAATAGGAATTATGCATTAGCTTCGATTTCGTTTTACAACTTGTAAACGTTGCCGATTTTACTGTTTTATGATGCATAATTCTTATGCTACAAGTGTGAATGGGATCACGGATCATTGAGTGCGTGACTGACAACAGTTTTCAGATAGCGTTTAAGTCGTAACAAATAAGTCAAAGAAAATGATGCGATAGCGTATACAAGGTAGCGTAAAGTCGGTCCATTGTCTGGAAATGAAATATATTGACTTTTTTTTTATTTTAAATATACTTTAATCTCGCAATACCTGTTAGTTAGATTTAATATATCATCATTTGTATGTTTTCTGTTGTGTTCATTAAATTTCATATTGTCAATTTAACTTGTTTCGTTCCTTTTGTGACTCCTTTTATGAATATAATCAAATTAAGAAATTTCACTAATAATATTTTTTATATAAATTTGGAGAAAATTTTGTAATAAAAGTTAGTGGAAGGTTCGTTTTGCACTTTGAACTGACCTATATTCAATAATTGAACAATTTCAATTTAATAAATAATATTTAATATCTAATTTTTGTTCAGTTATTATTTATGTTTTATTTTTATGTTATTTATTTAATAACAAAACTATGAAATCGACTTTTATTATATTTTCAAACAAAAAGTTGTATGAACAAACAGTAAGTTGTAAGTTCTTTATGAAAGTAAAAAATAACATAAAATGTATGTAAAATTGCGAATAAATATTTAACATAATCTTTATATTAATCTATACATTTTATTGTGTTTTCAGAGATAAATTATGTTATGTCTATATATCTTTATTATGTTAATATAAACTGTATCTTTAAATAAATCATAAATGAAGATAATAAAAACAGAAATAGAGTGAATAGTTTTATTAACTCAACTTAATTTACATTATAACAAAATTATCCATATTTACACTGCAATTTTGTTTTTACAACAGTGGTCATTATTTCTGAACTAGATACATTTGTAATATTTATTTTATCAACATTCGGAATCTTTTTTTCTTGTTTTTAATTTTTGTATTCTGTTTTGTTTCTAAATCCAAATCTGTGGCTTATTTGTTGGGTTTACTGCGTGGATTAATCGTCGCGTTGATGTCTTTTTCACAATTTGAATACGCTAAACCTAATCCGAAACCAGCTCCGGTTATAATGGGCCATTTTTCTACAAAAAATACATAATATAATTAATGTGTAAATGAGACTTTAATTTTTTTTAATAATAATAATATCAATAATAAATATTAATAATAAATATTAATAATCAATGTTAATAAAAATATTAAATAATAGTTATTAAGTAAATAATTTTTTTTAATTAAAAAAATTAATTTTATTATACAAATAAAAATAAAATTCAATAACCTCTAAATCAAGGCCGAATTATATATAAAATGCACAAAATCAATGAAGCAAAAATACAAATAAATGACACAATTTTCATCTAAGAACTCGTTCCAAATGTTTAATTAAAATATTATTTAAATTCAATCATCTTTTCATTGATCTATTTCAGTACAAACTTTAGTTCTTGACGCATGCAAATGTCATTGTTGCTTTGAGGTTAGAACATTTTTCTCCATCATAAACTTATTATTTTGCATTTATTTATTCATTCAATCAACAAATTGCAGGGAATAATGTAATTTGATGAAATAAATGTTTAGTTAAATTTAAGTTAAAACTCACTTCGAAAGAACAGCAACGAAACCATCGAACCTATCAAAACACCGCCACCTGAAATTAATCGAGACAAAACGTGAATGTGACAAATGATTTTGTTTGTAATAAAATGATGATTTGATGTTGGATTTTTGGATTTTACCTAATTTAAGTGTGGCATCCGTGAAACACTTATCCCATTTTTGTCCGATTTCGTCTTCGGTCCACGTACCCGACATTTTTTCCAAGGTGTTTCGCGCGATGAAAAGTGTTACATCACAGAATTTATAGTTTTCAATCGCTATTGCAGGGCCGAAATTTTAAGGGGACAAAGAACTTGCAACAAAAAAACATTAATTAATTAAATTATTTCAAAAAACAACATAAATTACGATTATTTAAATGTTAAAAAATAAAATAAAAAAAAACATTTAAATAAACAAAATAATTAAGTATTTTGCAAAATAGTATTTTGAATTAAAATTTAATTATTAATTAATATTCTTTTAAAAACAAAAATTAAATTATTTACATGTGATTTTTATATTATTGAACTATTAATATTACTGAATTAATAATATTATTTAATAATAAACATTTTCCGGAATAATCTAACCTTAAAACTTACCAATCCAAATATGGTAATGATTTTGACAGATACTTAACCTCAAAGTACTGTGACGAATATGCTGAAGTTGGTGGGGATTTGTTTAAACTGAAATACGATTCTTATTTTTATTTATTATTATTATTTGTTATTCACTTTTGATTATGCATTGAAAAACAACAAAATGTCGGCAACAATCGACGAGAAGGTCGTCGCAGGAGCAAAGGATCCGAATATTGTTAAAGAGGATCCTATTGTTGCATTGACGGTATTTACTTTTGTTATTATGATCAATTTTAATATAATTTAATTTTAATATTCAACTACAAGTTAAACTTTTTTTTACAAATAAATTTGAAAAATATTTTTAAACATTTTTTTATTGAAAACAGGCTAACATTTAAATGAGCAATCAAGTTTGAGTTGATCTGTTAATTAGTCATTTAAATTACATAAACAAAAATAATTCTACTTTCTTTTGTAGGAAAAAGTGAAAAACTTGTACGTATTTCGGGATCATTATTTTGAGAATCATGAAATTGAAAGTGCGATAAACAAGAATGCCGATGTCGAGAAGGAAATGAAAGAAACACTGACAAAGTTTGACGAATGCAAGGGTTACGAGATCGATGGTGCTAGGGCTAAGTATTATTATCTAAAGGGCAAAACATTGAATGTTGTCGACAGATATATACCCCAAGCTGAAGAACTTTTAAGTAAATCCGTCAAATTAGATCCCAAATTGATTGAAGCTTGGAATGAATTAGGCGAATGTTATTGGAAGAATAACGATTTAGTGCAAGCAAAGCATTGCTTTTCTGGAGCACTTTTACATGTAAGATTTCAAATCTTGAATAAAATAAACAGAAACAAAATAAGTACAATTATTTATGATTTTTTATTTTTTTTAAATTTATTTATATAAAACCAGCAAAACTAATAAAAACTAATAAAACTAATATAATAAAACGTTTGTATTTTTAAATTAACAAATAATGAATAATTATTTTATTTTTTTATTATATTATTATTTTCAATTATTATATATTTTTGAAAAAATATTATTAAATTATAATTAAAAATCATACGTAAGTAAGTAGTAATTAATTACTTTTTTTGCAGTCTCGTAACAAAGTATCGTTGAGAAATTTGTCAATGGTTATACGACAAGAGCCATTTTCGTCTTATCAGGAAAGAGTGAACAATATAAAGCAAGGAATTGAGTATGCCAAGGAAGCAGTTAGCTTGGACACATCCGACGGTGTTTCTTGGGCTATTTTAGGCAACTCTTACATGTCTTCCTATTTCACGATATCACAAAATCCAACTACCTTACGTCTATGTTTATCTGCGTATTTACAAGCGGTAATTTTTAATAAATAGAAATTTATTTTAAAAATTATAAATATTTCTTTTTAAATGTATAGAATTATAACAAATATATAAAAATGTATAAATATTAATATATTTATTTGTTTCAGGAAAAAGATGTAGTGGCAAGAAGTAACACAGACTTATATTACAATAAAGCAGTAGTGAGTATATATTTTGGTCATTTAATTATTATAATATTGTAAAATTAATTATTGTATAATATCAGATTCATAATATTCTGTAGGTATCGAAACATCAAGAAAACTATAAAGCCGCACTTGAATCTCTTCAGCGATCAATTTCTCTGGATCCAAACTGGGATGCTGCACGTACGAAACACGAATCACTATTAAAGTATCTTAAAGATGTTCAAAAGTCAGTTGATAATAAGGGAAATGTTAAACCAAAAAAGCTTCAGCAAATGATACAAGTTAGTTTGAATGAAAATAATGTTTCGAAAGTAAAAAAAGTATTATCTTTGTTTTAATTAGATATTAAAATATTAACATTATATAACAAAATATTAAAAATATTAAAAGTATTTTTAATTATAAGATTTATTTAATTTAAAAAAATTTTATTCTTATAGAGCTTAGACTCGAAACATTTGGGACCTTATGCAGGTGGATCTTATAAAACGGGTACACAGACGGTCAAATTAGAATTGGCGACTTTTAAAGATCTGGTGCCTGGAATTAATGTAGAAAAAGTAGTGCTGGGAAAAGTAGTTTGCTGGATACAAGAACCGGATTATATTCCTTTGTATGTGAACTCTAATTTCTACTAACTATTATTTATTCTATTTAGAATCAAGTTTTATAATATATTTGATATGATTCTATAATTCGAATTGCTGTTAATAAATAATTTATTTATTTGAATGATTCACAAATAATATAAAGAACAATAATTTTCTAATTAAATCCATAAAAATGTCTAAAAAACTTTAATATTTATTATTTGAACTTTGAACTAAACTATTTTGAACAGTTCAGTTCAGTTATTTATGTTAATTATGTGTAACAATTCATTTGCAGTACTTTTTGCATGGTCGACAAGGATAAAACTTGCATTGCTGTTACCGTTTATAATTTAGCAAAAGGCAAAGGTGTAACTATTGGCGATTCTGTTGCAATTCCTGAACCAATTTTAACGCATCACTCATTTTCTCATTCTTCGAGTGTAAGTTGACTTATATACCCTATATTATATTTTGAATATGTTTTTAATATAAAATAGAAATATTTTGAGAATATGTCATGAATATATTGTGAATATATATATTAAGAATATATTTTTCGTTTTGCTAGTGTAACAATAATAACACAAATAAAAAGTAAATTATTAATTAATTACTAATAAATAATTTACTTTTTATTTGTCATTTTTTTAATTAGCAGAAAAAATGAAAAAATGTCTATTAATAACTTAAAAAATCGCAGAAGAAAAAGTGAATGACATTCAAGTAATAATAAATTGTCATTTTTGTATTGCTGCAGACTTTTGATTTTAAATCGATTCGTGTGGAGACTCCGGTTATCCTTGTACTGAATGGAAGGAAATTAGGTCGAGATCAGGAGGCCAGCATCAATTTGCTTACATTTAACAAAAACGATTGAGCTCATCTTCAGGATGGACTTTAAATATAAAAAAAAGGAGTTGAAAAAAGAAGCACGGAGAAGAAGACTTTTACACTGAACAAGCAAACTTTGTATTTTCTATATATATTTTTATCTCGTACAATTTATTTATGAAATCTCAGTTATTGTAAGACTGCACGATTATCTGTGATTCTTCAATGTTAATTCAAATTGTATATAAATAATGCGCAACGATCAAATTAGTGAAACAGTCTTCTTTTATTGTCGACAATTTACTTATGTTGTATTACTATAATATCATGAACCAATTTATATTTAATTTGTCAAACAAAATGTAGATAATTAAGATTTCTTTTTTTATACAAAAACAATTTTTACGATACAAATAATGGAATTGAACATTGATGGAAATAAAACTCGGATATTTTCCTTAAATCAACGTACGTTTATTTTGTAATTAAAAACCAAAATGTAACATGAATGTACATCAGTCATACTTAAGACAGTAAAATCGCTAACTTTCATTCGGAAGAGAAAAATATATAAACAAAATTCACGCTAAGAAAAGAAGCTTCAAGACATACTTGTTGCAAAATTCGACGATTCGGATATTTTTTTGTTATAAATCGTCAAATGATTTGAATCACCGAATTTTCTTTGCGTTGTTTCGAAACTTCCTTTCTATGAAATTATCATTTTCCTACTTAAAATCTAGTAACAGTATTGATAGTGTTGTAACTTGCAAAACAATTTATATACAAAAATGGTCAAAATAATCGAAATATTTTTTGAATTGTTACAATAATTTTGTTAAAAAACTAGTATTAAAAATGTAAAATTGACAAAGTTAAATACGTTAAAAATAAATATATCACTTCATTTAGTATGGATTCAGTATTCCGCAAGAATATTGTCCCTGAAACATTTCAAAATTTCATTTTGAAAGTTAGATTTTGTACATTCGAAGACAAGTTGCAACAGTTCAATCACATAATACTTGAAATACATTTCAAAAAGAAAGTATAGTTTGCAAAACGTAGGTATATAGTGGAAGTATGCCAAAAAAGGTTTGATTATAACGACAACTTTTTATTTTATATTTACAGTCAAGTTTAATCGCTTAAAATTAACAATATACACATTTTTTGTCTATCAAACTTACTGTAAATATAAAATTTGAAAATAAATACTTGGCATCATTGCTCTTTGAAAACTTAACTGCAAACGCAGGTACAAATTTAATCGAGTTTATCATATAATCGACAGACATTTGGAATCATTCAAACAAAATATACATGTTTTATTATAATTTACAATCACATTCAATAATCATTCGCAATTGCCATTTAAATGCAGAACAAGTTGAATTCTCTCGTTTCTTCTTTTTCGCATAAAATATATATTTATATATATATATATTTATTAATTAATTGACAACATTTTTTTTCTTTTTCATCCGTAAAAAGTGTTTCAGCAATAAACTTTCTTAACTTTGTTTATTGATTAAACAAGAAACTGAACTAAATTACTTTGCACTATTTTGTTCTAAAATTGTTCTAAACGACTGATCAGATAAAAAAGAATAAGTTGAATGAAAATTGTTCTATTCACAGATGTTGATTTTGCACACGCAAAATAAAAATCTAATATTTACTAGAAGGTATAGTAATGTGATGATATGTTTTTAGGTATTAACTAAGGTATAGTAAAATTACCAATAATTTGAATAATTTAATAATAAAATAACTTTACTATACCTTTATTTATAAAAACTTGCGCAATAGACCTCTGCGCGGAAATACAAGTATGCGCAATAGACTACTGCGCAAGCTTTTTCTCCTCAAAAAAGATATACCATACCCTTAAGATAAATATTATATTTTTATTGCACATTCGATGCATTAACGATTACGTATAATAAATACTTATAAACAAAAGTCAACACATGGCATTGTCACATATTAACTTCCCAGAGTTTATAGTAGTTGTCGATGACTTCGAGGAACCATTCCCTGCGATCGGGGTCTTTGAAAAGGGGTGCGAGGGTGCGCAGCTGGAGCTGCAAGAGCGCTTCATTGCCAAGCAAGGAGTCCAGCTGTTTGAGCAAACCAGCGTCGCCATGGAGCTTGAGCAGACTCGTGTATTTGAAGATGTAGTATTGAACCTGAAGACGTTCCACGGCCCAGGCTTCGGCCGACCGATTGCCACTCGCTGATTGAATCGAACCGATGTGCTCGGTATACCATGGCGAAAAATAGTTGCCGAGCTCAAGACTAGACAATTCTGCGACTCCGCGAGTTTTCAGACGCTCCTTTATTCGCAGATAAATTTCTGGCGTATAAACGAATACCTGTTGAACATATATGTTAGATTACAGTTTTTGTTTACTTTTCCGCCCGAGGACAGAAAAGTTTTTTTTTCTCACACGTGCATCAAAAACACGTCTTTTCTTCCCTCATAGGTGGGACGAAAGTGGCACTTTCTCGCCCTCGGGAGGAAAAGTATTTTTGTAACTTAAATAAGTGATAAAACGATTTTTAACTCTAGTTACTTTCCATCCCTAGGGAGGGAAAGTGCCACTTTTCTTCCACTTTTTTGAGGAAGAATATACTATTTAATATATATAAGTAATAAATAATATGTAATATGTAAATAATTGAGATTATGTTTTGTATACCTGGTATAAAGAATTGCCAGTGATAAACGAAGTAATATAGTGAGATCCAAAATTTTTGATGAATCTGATGACACTGGCGGAGTCACCAACCGTGATGTTTGCGGCTTCCTTAGCGACCGCCTCGTCCAAGGTGTACGACTCGATAGTTCCAGCAAGTTTTTTGTTTTCTCGAAATCGAGCCACACGAACTAATACATAACAATGGTCGCCGGTTATAAAAGACGAGTTGATACCAAGATGCCTGGCTATTGCGGCCTTAGACCAGCTTCCAGTAAATGCCTTCCAAGGTCTTTCCAGCCGTTCGAAGCTAAAGTCCCGGAAATAAGCCTGAAAGAAGACGACAAAGACAAAGAATGAAATTATTCGAATATGTGCATTAAGAAAGAAAAATGATTCGTAATATGGAATGTTGATATTAATGAAATACCTGCAGCAACTGTCTGATATTATCGCAAAATTCCATGTGAAAGTCTCCTTCGAAGATAGCAGTCTTTGCTTGCTGGCGAACGGGAGGTGGTGCGGCGACTGCATTATGAAAGACATCGAGCATCGGCTCTCGGAAGATCCAAGTGTCAGTGTCATTTCGCGGTACCACCCGCATACTTATGCTCAGATAGCCGTACCTGCTGAAGACATTGATGGCGCCACCGAGTCGCGGCTTCTGTGACCTTGTGATATCGACCTCGACTATCAATAATATTGTCAGTACAAGAATCATCCGCGCGCGTCTCCACATTTCGGCTTCTTTATGATCGCAGGATTACGTACTCTTGGCCATTGACATCTGCAACATTCAATCCATTTTTTTAATTATTTTTTAATTATATCAATTAAACATGAAAGTTATTTTTAATTATTAATAATATATATGTTTTTATAGTAACATATACAAATTAAAATATAAACCCTTTATGGTACAGAAAGGTCTTAGAAAGGTCATAAGAAAGCCTTAAAAAGCCGTAAAAAGGCCATAGATAGGCTGAAGGAAAGATATAGAAGCCAGAGATTCAGCTAATATATATATATATTATAATATTAAATAATAACAATAAATATATAATCTATTAATAACCATAAAATAAAATTATGATTATTTAACAAACAAATTGATCAAAACAATGATATCATCAAATTATAGTTTTCAATATCAATGTTCTGACTTTGTTTGTAGCTTGATTAATAAACGCTTCACAAATGCAAGAGCTAAATCTTGAATATGTTAAAATAATTGCATGTTTATACAATAATCAAACACATTATTCTTACATTTGATGCAAATAGTAATTTTAGCAGCAATTTTAACATTGAATTGTTCTTTTGATATTCCCATATTTGAGCAAAAGATCGAGAAACAATAAATAAGAAAAAAAAGTATGGAACTATGACTCAACGTGTTCAATTATTAAAAGAAATGGCGCTTTTTAAACATTCCCTCGGAAGCTCTTTAGCTTTTCAATTCTGTTCCAGAAAACTGACTTTAGTCATTTATGAATGACTAAACTTAATAGAGCCAATTAAGAGATTGTTATCTAATCCACAAGTGATGAACTCTTCTTTTCAAGAGATCGTCTTTCAGCTCATTAAAGCAGATAACATTACATTTGAACAAAAGTTCCTTTTCATTCTTCATTTGACTCATACATTTATCTAATTCCTTTATTAGCAAATTAATTAAACAAACAACGTTTGAGTGCTATAATCCAAACTCATTGCTCAATTTCATTTATCATGAATCTTCGAAAGAATAATGAAAACAAAGTTTAAATTTAGCCAAAGTCAATTATCATCAGATTTGTCCATGATCTCTGTTGCTCAACGAAATTTGGATTATGAACTCTCTTGAAATTTAAATATTTCAACTCAAAGTATAAATAACTTATTTATAAACATTTACTAATCAATAACATTGTCCAAACATTGATTTAACATTGAATCATTCAGAACCAAATCTTAAACGCTTTAATTGCTCAAACTCCACTTTCATATGGTAAATTAGAGTATGCTTCAATGGCTATATTTTGCTATATTTTAACTTGAAAGTTAAAAACAAATAATTTCTCATTTTCATTTGTATTTTTTCAAAATTTAATTTTGAAATTGTGTTTCCTCTGAGAATTTATAACTTTTGCCACCATTTAGGCTCTTTTTGAGTGCTGCAAGTGTTAATGGTCTGGCGTATTTAATTTATTATCTGAACTTCCACGCAGTTCGCAGTTTATCTAACTGAAAGAGTTGAACATGCGTTTAATGGTATATAACATTAGCAGAGATCAGACCATAACTCAGGTCTGTGTGTTGAACTCAGAATTGAAGCGTGCAAGTGCACGTGGCGCCTATAAGTAAAGCGCGCTGATTTTGTTTCACAATAGCAATACACCGTCGTGTCGTGTGTTTTAACTGCAATGCGAGCATTATGTAGGTCTAGGTATGTTGACGCGTTACAACAGTGTATGACCATCGAGTCGCGGCCTTCATCCCCACGCGGGGCCCCCAACGCACCTTGATACATGGTCTCCACATGTGCCATAGGCATGTAACACTTCCAATCAAAAAAGTCACACTTGTCTTTTTCAATTCGTTTTCAATATCGGCCATCTTTATTTTGTCATTTATTTTGAGGTGTGCAATATAAACTGACTCTTTAACTTCTAATTGTATCAAGAGAAACGGTAGTGTCTCTGGCAAACAAAATTTTTTTTTTCGTATAGACTTTTCCCGTAGCGATGCCAGCGCCAAAAATTGTGCCAGAATCTATAAGTTTCGGTGTGATAAAAAAATAGTTTTTAATTCAGATTTAATTGTAAAAATATAATTTTATAATTTTGATAATTTTAATACAAATTCATATTACATACTTAAAAAACATACTATGTAGATGGCGCCAGCCATATTTAAAGACTCAACAATTTTTAAGATTTTGAATCTTAAGTTTCCCAGCAAACGTGAAATTTTTGAGCTGTATTGAGAATATTTTAGTTTAAAAAGTTTTTATTACGATTTGTGTAAAATTTTAGAAATTTTTTAGATCTGATATCAATTCAATAAATTTTAACAAGTTTCAAAATGTTTCTAAAAGTTTCTAATCATTTTTATAATTTCTATAAATGCCTTTATTCATTACGAGACAATTTCAATAATTTTCAATAATTTTCAATAAGTTTCAGTATTGAAAGAGAGTAATCAAACTTTTTAAAACATTTTAAGACATTTAGAAAATTGTTAAAACATGTATAAACTTATAAAGAAATATTGGAACTATTTAGAATTTATTAAGTAAAAGTTTAGTTTAAAAATATTCTATCATTTTGCACAAATCATAATTGAAACTTTTTAAACATAAATATTCTTAATAAGGTTCTAAAATTTCGCGTTTGCTGGGTTAAATTTTAAGTTTGAATTTTAAGTTTTGGAAAAAATTGTGTACATGTAAGAACGAAATTTCATCGAATGCATTTTCTTTTTACAGATTCGATGCACTGTGCACAGAGAAAGACTCACGAGTGCAACCTTGATATCGAGTTAATTGTCTTGAATTATCTTGTGCACAATAATAGTCTTACATCTAGCAGATGGAACTGATTGCGTGATACTATCACGCTATAAATAAGACCACAGTGACTTTTTCCGACACGACCAGTTTACACATCCACACCATGTTCTTTTTTCCGCATATCTATTTTCCTTCTTTTCTTTTTATTCTTTTCTTTTAATTAAGTGCACCACAATCACTTAAATGAACATTCAGATTTGTATGGAAATATAATCAATTTGAGTTATTTTATTTTTACTATTAAATTTTAATTATATTTTTAATTATAAATTTGATAAAAATTAAAATTTAAATTACCAAAATATATCAAAACAATTTCTAAAAATTGATTTAATTATTTTTTCTTCATTTATTAATTTGTTTAATTAACTTTAATTAAATAAATAATTATTTTCTATTGAAGTTAATATAATTTAATTATAAAATATATTATCAGAGAAGAAATAAATAAGTATAATTTATAAATTCTAGTTTATTAAGTGATAATGTAAATATAATCATTTCTCAGTAACAAAATGTAAGTTGGATTTTACGATAGACAGAAATCATTAAAGTGAAAACTGTCTGATGATCTGAACAATCGTGACGGCGTTTGTCTCGCAGCGGTCGATCCTCTCGAGAAACGTAGATTAGCTAGTTGTGCAACGCAATTTCGCCGCGTTACAATGAAACATAACAATTTTCGCGGCAAATGTTGTTATAATCACTTTTATCATCATTTATTATGGTTAATGATTGCGTGTGTGTTTGTCAATCCACTTTTTTTTAGTCAATTAATATTTTTTATCACAACTTTTCCGAAGTCATTAAAATATTTTTAAATAATTCTGAAAAAATTTAAAAAAATTTCAAATAAAAAAACAATATATTAAAGAAATAAAAATAAAATTAAAAAAAAATATAAAATAAAAAGAAAAAAATTGTAATTAAAAAAATTCTAGCTTTAGACTTTTCATTTGTTTTAGGTATTGAAATGTTACAAATACGTGAGTTTTCTGCAGCTTCTTCTGCGTTCCAGTAACCTTTCATAATCTTTTTTCATTCCTTCTATGAGCGATTTGAACCGAGCAAGACTCTTTCACACCGAAAGTCACAATCAAGGAATCCACAATGGATCGCTTTTTTATCATTCAAGCATCTGAACGACATCCGCCTTATTGTGTTAGATCAAAATATGTTCAATTTCGCTGATGTTTCAATAACATCGCACCATAGAACATTTCGAAATGCATTTTCATTGTTCTTCCAATGACATTTTTATGATTCATTGCTTTTACCAAAAAATGATTGATTTTATTATGCAATGAAACTTCTTTTTAATAAAAAAAACCTTTTACAAGATTCCAATCTTTTATTTTTCTCTTTTTTGTATTGTTTTTTTTAATTATATTTATTTGTTACTTTTATTGTTTTAATTTGTTATATGATAAGATTAAATTATTTAAATAATTAAAATAAGTATAACAAAAAAATTAAAAATGCATATAGAAGTTTTCATTTTTAATGTGCAGTGCAAAATATTAATATATGTCTTATTACATTTCTAAATATAATAATAATAATTTATTTAAACTTTGTTTATGTTTTTGAATTTAGCGCCATTTATATCTTTCCATAAGCTGAAAATTGTATTATGTTTCATTATTTTTCATCAAATGTGTGATGTGTGAAAAAAATGGAAGAACAAATAAGTGAAAAGCAATAATGTATGGAAGGTTTTCCCAGATAAGTGCAACAGTAAAAGTGTGCGAGATGGCGTTTAAAATCAAAAGTTCCAGGAGTGTTACAATTTATGATATCTTTCAGTTCATTGGGTACACAGTAAAAAAAGTATTTAAATATTTACACGATTTCGTGTAAAAATACAAATTAATGTCTAAAAAGTGTTAATTGTACACCGATCGGTGTACCAACAGCCAATCATAATTATACTTTAGATATATTTACACCTTTGGGTGTAAA
>JABFPJ010000505.1:0-39567 GCA_022817425.1 Gryon sp. ZL-2020 | reverse complement strand
AACCTTATATTTTCATTTTTTGAGACCATATTTATCGAAATGTAGTACTATATCACCATATAGGAAGATTAAATAAATACTTTTTCTATATATATGACTGCAGGTTGAAAAATTGAAACACGTTTTTCTCAAAATGTGTAAACGTGAAGTTAATTGATTTTTCCTATAAACCACGGATATAATTATCATTCTTCACAAAATAGCTTTATAATTTATTACACATAAAAAATGATTGATTATAACACTAACTTTTGCGCATTTTTTCAGTGTAAAGTGCATCAAGATGCCAACTCCATATGCATCGCGAATAAATCAATTGGATGCAGCGCAATTAGACACGGATATATACATAATTTTTCGGGACCAAGCAAAGCGCATGACAAAGCGATTACCACCAGGCGACAAATTGCAACCGGAAATTGATCTTCTGATTAAATTTTTCATTTGGTACTACTCTTTGCGTACCGGCAATTCAACTTTTGGTCAGCGACTGTTAAACTTGCAGTACCAAAATTTCAATAAAAGGAAGGCAATATTTTATCTTTTATTAACAGTTTTACCAAAATATATTGAAGACAGACTTTCAGATAATCAGTTTTCCATCAATCGTCGACATGATTCCAAAGTGAAAACTTATATTGAATATACTTCGAATTTGTTTCATATTTTAAGTTTTGTTAATCTTTTAGTGTTTCTATTGCAGGGCAAACAGCCTTTAATTGTTGAACGAGTTTTAGATATTTCCAGTCAAATGACAAATTATAACAAACCACGACACATAGGTTACTCATTTATGGCGAGGGAACTTTTGTGGGATGGTTTGTTGGAACTTTTGTCAATTGGTTTGCCGATGATTAATTTTCATTATATCAAACAATCGTGGAATCGTTTATGGTATAAGCGATCAAGTGGCGATGTAAAAGTTGTTAATCCAACGATGAATGTTAATACAACTTGCGCTTATTGTGGCGAGCGGCCAATTTTACCCAGACACGCTGGTTGTCAACACTTGTTTTGTTATTATTGTATTAAGGGACATTTTACTGCTACGGATGTATTTTTATGTCCAATTTGCGGAACGGACTTACATATTAATCGAATTCAAACTTATACGCCAGAAAGTTTGTAATTATTCGAATTAAAGTTTAATCATTGAATGATTCAACTCAAATTACAAACAATTGTTTAATTTTACTTATTCCCAAATTTATATAACACTTGTTTAATGTTTTAAGACATTATTGCTTTGATGAACATTTTTAAGATTTGTTACAACTTTCGTTAAAATACAAACTTAAGGTGAGGAAAAATAAATAAAAATAGTTTAATGAAAATGAAAATTATATGAAATGAGAATATTCTATGTATATTGGTATATTATAATATGTTGTTTAGATTGTTGGATATTTATACATAAATTATTTCGTACTAAATAATTTTTAAGGAACAAATATTGTAAAGTTAGCTGTCTTACCTTACGTAAAATAAATATGAGAAAATAAAAAAAAATGAAGCTTGAGAAAGACGTAATTATTTGTTTATAATTATATTTTTTTAATTAAAAAGTAGCAATACAAAAAAGTTTACATTCATTCCAATACAACGTTACCATTTCAGGCATACATTAGCATACATTTCAAAAAACAGCATAATCAATATAATATATATACCTTGCTGATTATCTAATTATATGCATAAAAATATCATGCTGAAAAATATAAAACGCCTTATAACGGCATTACAATTACACTGTAAATATGTATATGTTTTTGTGTGTTTGCATGTGTGTGTGAGAGTGTATATATATATAATAGAAAATACTAAATATCAAGTACATAACATAATTAATGCAATTTGCTAGAAGGGTGGATACGAATCCCGATTAATTATTCACCAAAGTTAATTTTCATACATAAACACGACAAGTCATTCACACAGTATTTGCTCATCAACTTGTACAGAATCATTTTTCAAGTTAACATTTAAATTGATCAGTTAATAATTCAACGATGGAATGTCTCTTATTAATACAAAACATTTTCTTTTTCTTCGAATAGATCAAAAATTCGCGGAGTTAAATGGTCGACTGTGAATGCAATTGTCAAGTTAGACCGGATTTGTCGTCTAATTTACATTACAACTGTTTTTTGTTACTTTCATTTCGTTCGTTATTTCCTTTTTTGGATCAGTTTTATATAACAGACTAGAATTCTTTAGAGACAATAATCCTATCAAATTGCACAAATCCGTTTTCGAAACACTTGTTAATTAATCTCCGAGTCTTATTCAATCTTACTTAAAGCTAACTTAAAAAAAATAACACATTGTACATAGGTGTCTTGTGATAAAGTCATTATACATAGTTCAAAGCGCGTTTCGGCGGTCACGGAATATCATTCTCAATCGTGTTAGCCATAATTTGATCGTCACGCTTGTTGTTCATTCATCAATTACACCTGAACCATTAATGAAAGATTATCTCTATCTTTTAGTTGTTATTTAAAATAAAGAAAAAGATAGACATAATCACTCAATTGATGATTTCACAGAGTCATGATTTTATAAGCGAAGACAAAAAATCTGCGAGTTAGAAATTGGGGGGGAGGGAAAATTTACGCGGCGCTTAAAAAGACACCGACGTTGTCGCAGCACGTCCAAGGAGACGTGTGTTCAATTTTATTATTCGTTCGACACCTCGTTATCCATAAATTTATCCAATTATTCCGTCATAAAACCGCTTTTTCTTATCAGACACGCGAGCTGTTCCTAAGTACAATTTCAATTATTAACAAAATGTCTCAACAAGTCGCTATCGCTTACGACAAAAATAATAATAATAATAATAATAATAATACAAAAAGAATGATTCTTAAGACAAAAACTGTAAAGATCAACTTTATTTTAACAGAGATTTGATTCATAAACTATATATAATTACTAATATAATAAAATATTAATAAATTTACGTAATAACTTTTAAAAAGATTTCTAAAGTTGTAACTAAAATGAGTTTAGATAAAGGTAAAAGTTATTAATTACATTTGATCAATGAACAAAAAAAATATTAAAAAAAGTAATTGATATAGGAACTAACTACTTGTATATTCCTTGAGTCAGCGCGTTGACTATTTATATCAAGCAAAACTGTTCGACAACATAATGTAGATTTATGTCATGCTTATTTTTTTGTAGACAAAAATGGATTACAAAAAATCGGGATTATCCATATCCACGGTTCTCTTAAACGCGTTAATTTGATTTCATTTTAATTTATTTAATTTGAATTCATGAAGTTATCTTTCTAATCAATCATTTATCAAAGTCTCATGTAAGAAAGGACACCGGAGCATGCACGATTTTGGCTAACACGACCGCTGTCTTAGATGCTTAACTTACATGATCTAGCCACTTAATCGTTTGGCTCAAATCAACATTACATTTGAATTGATTTCGAGAAATATATATATATATAATTATTTCATTGTTTAATCTTTTCTTATTGTTCACCGCATGCATTCATAGGAACATTTAACAATCTGACAATTAAATCCTATGCAATTAGATCGGACTCATGGACTCCATCAATTCTTTCGACTTTTGTTTCTTTCCTTTCTATTTATATTTCTTGTCTTCCTTTTTTACTTTAATTAATAGAAATCCATCAACGATCACAGTAGGCACATTTTTAATTGCTTAGCACGCGACTCAACGTAAGTTTTTATATCGACGCAACGACAATAATTTACGCTTAAAACTTCACCAGTTTAGTCAACAACTCTCAGCAGTAAAATCGTTCGCTAGGAACTCCAAAGCTCGTGCGACAAATAATGCCCGTTTGTAATGTTCGTTTTTTCAGTTTTTTTTTGTTTTTCGATGTTTTCGTAACATCGCACTTGAACGTTCATACCAATTAATTGATCATCGCTGAAAGTTGAAAGACGTTCAAGCCGATGACATTATTGAAATTTCTTTTATAGGGGCGCGTTTGTGAGCAGAGCTCGTTACCTAACGCTTCTTATTCTCTCAGTTGTCGATAAATAAAGAAAAAAAAAAGATGTTAAAATACCAATAATTTATAATCAGTGAAATTATCCTTATCCGTAAAATTATCCGTTGAAGTTACATAGCCTATTTGTATACATATTTTATTTATATATATTTATTAAAAAAGAAAAAAAAATAATACAAAAAGAAAGAAAGAAAAAAAAATAAGCAAAATTTCTTTTGCATTTTATAAAGATTCATAAAGTGACATGAATTGTGAAACGGCTCATTAACGTAGCTACGAGCTTCAAAGTTTAAAAATGTGCTGAATATTGTATTATATATATATAATATATGTACATGCATATATCGGGCAATTGCTGTAATAGGCACGCTTGCATTCAACGTCTTATATGAATAAATAATAAATACATCAACGTTATTATTTATAAAACTCGAAAACTAATCGACGCCGAATCCGCCAGATTTTCTATATAGGGGGAGGGGATTATCATCGTACTCATGCAAATTCCGACGATAAATTACAGAATTGAAAATATTGAAAAAAAAGAAAAAAAAGACAGAATTGAGACAATTTCTTTTGCTTTTCACTAAGCAGCTGAATTCCGACGGGATTTCGACCGTGTGCCTTCGAGCTTAGTCTGAAAAGGAATTAAATTATCGCGTGGCCAACAAAACAAAGGCCGCTGAATGCATTCGTTTGCCGGAACAACCACCTCTCAATTATCAAACTACTTTTTTTGAATTTCATTATGTTTTTCTTTTCTTTTTGTCTTTCTTTTTTTCGTATCACTCTTTACACTGCCGTGTCGCTTCACTCGACAATCACGGTGAGATACTACTTCTCCTGCTACAAACATTCGCCAAGTATAAATGAGTTATCAAATCACAGATAAACACGACGTAGAATCGTCTTTCGATTCTCCTACTTTTGTCTTGTATATATATATTTTTTGTCTTCTTTAGCATTTCTAATTTTGTATCTAATTATTCTAAATAGCCCAATATAATTTGTAGTTCAAATTATTGCAAAAATGTGTCCCCCCGGTCTCAAGTTTGAATGTATCCTCGAGATTCAACATGTGTTTTGTTTAAGTACAAAGAGTTTGCTGATAAACCTCTTCTTAAAGGTTTACATCTTGATTCGTATGAATCCCGAGAATCACAATTGCGAACAATGGTTCTACCACTTTTCCATGTTTGAACCAGAAATCGAGCTGCTGAATTTGCCACTGGTCAAAGTATTAGACGTAGTTGTTGCGGTCGAAGACATTCTTCGCTCGGCTCCTGGAGCAGCACTACCGCTAAAAGTACTTGATCGTGAATTGAGTTCTGTAAATAAAATGATATTGTTAATTTTGATTTAGAGATTGAAACATTTATTTTGACTGCAAAAATTGTTAAATATCACTGACAAGACAGGCAATGTATAAAAGACAAATAAATAAAACGGACAATTTGTAAATAAAAAACAAAAGAATAAAAAAAGTAAGATAATAAATATACCAGCAATTTTTAATAAAATTCTGCGTCTTGCACCCCAAGCAGTAATGCCAATTTCATACAAATCATTTTCAGTTAAGGTTTGGAAAGTTGCCATGTCTATTTCATTTTCAATGAAGAGATCTAAATAAAGAAAGAATAAACAAGAAAAAGAATAAAATAAATGTGTTTGTTTATTAGATGATTACAAGGCAGTTTATTAAAAAAATATAATCTGTACAATGCATGAAACTTACGCATATACTTCTGCACACCAATTTTGGCCAGAATGGTAGCGACATCGTTGCTGTCATCATTTTGTGTCATCTTGTTAACAACCGAACTTGGAGTGTGATCCAAGTGATTGGACACCATGCCAAGTCTGCTTGGATTCACGTCAAAGTCCATCGTCGTATTGAAGACTGGCGTCGAAGGGTCATTCCATAAGTCGGACTTGGATTCTTTGTAACCAGGCGCGACACTGGGACTGCTGTGACTTAAACCATATCCAACCCACGACGATGTGGGATTGCGCGAAATTTTCGGATCAATTTTCGATTGCATTGCTTTAATGGCCAACAACTTTTTTTGCTCATAATCAAATGGCGTGAGATGTTGACTGGCTAATTCGAGTGACTTTTTCTCACATCCAGGCGCTCTTCGGTCATTCACTGATAAGTCAAACATCAATGACAAGTCCAGTGCCGGCGCACCATCGGCATTCACCGGCGATATGTTACGCGGACTCAACGCGGGACTAGAAAGACTACTGGTGGCGCTGCTAAGCGACGAAAATGCACCACTATCCTTGTTATCAGCGAGTGTGTTGACGCCAATATTATTCAAACCATGAAGACCTGCATTGAGTGCGTGCATGGGATTGAATCCTGAGAAGTTGGCATTCGCGAGACCCGGATGTCCTAGCATACCATTTTGCAGCATATGCTGAGTGGTAAGCATGTGACTTAGCGATGAGTACGGCCCGTAGCCTGTATGATTGAATGGCATTTGGGAAAACATGGACGGAATCGAAGGGAAGCCCCAGTGGGGAGACAGATTCAGGGGATTGGGCGATTGTAACGGGGACATACAGTATGGCGAATTTTGTGTGTTCACCGATAAGGTGGTAGAGAAGTTTTCGGGAACCGTCGTGATTAAGCCGTTCAAATTGGAGCTATTATTCTGAAAGATGACACTGGCGTTAGGAATATGATAAGTCGCTGGAATTTCCGCGTGAACTCGGGGCTCGTCTAGTTTCAATAAATGCTTTCGTGCTTCGTAGATGTTGCTGGCATTTCTTTCGATGCCTTTGATGATGACCGATAACGTGCTCTGCTTTGGTTTATGACGAATGTTGATGAACACATCGAGTGACTGCATTAAACTGTTGATACGATCGGTTTCAACAGATCCTATAGATTCCTCGGGCAGATCAAACATCAGTACCAAAGGTAGCGAACCCTGTGAGAACACAACAAAACATTATGTTCATTCTTTAATTGCATCAAAATTGTACGGCAAAACAATGATGAGACAAAATGTAGTAAACTATGATACATTCTAGTTGTTCTTACTAGGTTATACATTTAATTTATACTTGTCAAATATCATTAGATGTACAATGAAAACAAAGCAAATGTGATCCTGCCTATAGTGGTATTATGATCCAGATATTTATTGACAGTCGATAACTGTTTTCAATGTTTTGACAGAAAGCAACACCACAACAAAAATCATCATAGTTAGATGAACTAAATTATTCAATATTGGGTTTCAAGTTGGAACTAATTAGAAAATACAAGCAATGCCAACTATAAAAGTTTATATTTACAAAATTGTTGTTGGTGAAAGCACTTCTTTTGGTTAATATAACCCCATTTTATTTTACGTGTATTTATTTTCAAATCAACATTCAAACTACAACTACTATCTATCATTTATGATTTACTATCTGAAAGATAAATTAGATAAGTCTTTTTCGTTCTTTTTCTTTTTATCGTAACTTCCTTTCTAATGATATTTGCAAGCAGTATTAACCTTGCGCGACATCAAAAGCATAAAATTAAACACACCGAAAGGCCATTTAAGATTCTGAATTGAATTTGATTTGAAAATGAAGGATACTGAAAATTAATTAATGAATAGCCATTTAAAAGGCCATTTTAATTCAATATGTCGTCTATATTTGGAAGTTTGAATTTAACTTGTGTGCTTGATTTGCTGTTTGCTGTGATTTTGAATGTTGTTATACTCATGACATTTTGTATCGTTGATGACTTACTACAAGCTGTTGACGAGCGAGGTACACATTATGAATTGATCCGGTGATGGTGACACTGCTCTTTTTTAGACTCGGAATATTCGGATCGCCGGCGTCGGGGAACATTATTTGAGTTCCCGTACGTTCCATGATCATCTTCAGATTTTGACTCTGCTTACCCAACACAATACTGTGATGCTGTGGTGAAATTTCCATCGACATGTGCACTTGAATTTGATTCTGAAATACAAATGATTCATTATTATTAATTGATATTTCAAAATAATCTCTACAATTAATTATAATTTGTAGACTTTCACAATTATTGTTAGAGAAATATTTGATTAAAGAAATTAATTAATTAAATGATACACTTTTGTTTTAAAGTAAATTATTTTCAAACTAACAAATAATAATGTATAAAGATGTTGTATTAACATTGTTTTTTATTTGTAATCATAATAATGAAGAAAAAGGTGATAAAGTTGTTATATCTGCAAAGATAAACGAAATTGTATTTCATGTTGTTGATCAAATTAATTAATTTGAATTATTGTGTATACACACTTACAGCCAAACTTTTGCACATATCATTGATAAGCAAAACTGTGGCTTCCTTCACTTGAGAAACTTCCCACTCGCAACCTTTGACCAAGACCAAAGAGGAGTGCAATTTGGGTCGAGTGCGAAACATAACTTGAACATTATATTTCTCTTGGATTTTGACAATATACGGTGACGTGGCATCGGGCGTTTGATGTTGCATCGTATTCATGACCGGCAATTCAAAAGAAAATATCAACGGCGTCAAATTCTGCGAAACAAGATTTCAGTTTATTGGATTGGCATACAAGAAAGAACAAAATAAAGGGAGATAAAAAAAGAAGAAGCAGAGAGAAAAAGAAGTACGGGATTTAAAAATAGATTCGAGGTCTGCACGTAAAACGAGCAGACATGCGAATTACATAATTGGTCGGATCGCAATTATGAATGGTGATGTTGCGAAAAGGCATTATCGGTTTCACTCTGCTTCAACTGTCGTAAAATAGATATTCCTTTTCATTTTTAATATGACTTTATTGGGATGTTATAAATTTAGGCGTTAACTTGACTAAAATATTAAACACACAATGCGTTGAATTTGTTATATTTTGTTCATGCTTATTTCGAGATGCTTTTAAAATAATTGTAAAATCATCTAAAATGATAACAATTTTGTTGACATTAATAACTTAATCTTATCTTTACTTAAATTTATTAAATATATAATGTAAAAGAAATATAAAAAATTTCAAATATAAATGTTAATTAAACTGATTCTTTTGTTACGGTTAAATTTGTAAAATTGAGTGAATGTATTGCAACTATTGTTGTCCTAATAAATAAATAATAAAAAAATAAAAAAAAATAAATAATAAACTTGTTGCTGAGTGATTAGTAACAATAAACACATACTCGGACTTTAGCACGAGCACGTTCAACATTCTCCATTTCTCCGGCAATGGACACTTGGTTACTCTTTTCTTGATGATTACTGCGATTACTGTCGGGAAAGTGAATATGACAACCAGTCTCTTCCATCACTTTTTTGATCGTCAGACCACCTTTACCGATAATGTGAGAATGATCCGTGTAACTTACGTCCAATTTCATTGTCACTCTATTGTTTTGCTGTAACACAACAATCAACTCATCAATTCATCGTATCTCTCTGTTAAGGATGAGATGTTTTGTCCAAATATTGATTTTTATAGAAATGAACAATTTCCACACAAACAAAAACAAGCGGAGCGTTAAAATCACAGAGATGAATAAATAAATAATTAGGCGTATAAACAAATTGCTATTTTTACGATTGAGCAAAATGATGCAAAACTTTTAAGTCAAATGACGTCAAAAGAAGAACATCGATGGAGAAAATTGAATTTATCAAACAAATAAATAAGATATTTTAATTTTAATTTAACAATACAACGAAAACGTCATATGTAAGAGTGAGATGACATACGTACTACGCGATTCAAGAAATTACTATTGTTAAGAAGAAATGCTAATATTTTATTTGTATAATAATTAAAAAAATGTGAATCTCACCCTAAATACGAAAACAATATTTTACTTTAAAATTGAAGCTAATTTAACGTGATTTTGAATTATTTTCATATTTAGTTACTAGCTTGACTACTAAAACAACCTTAAAACGCACCATTTCAATTAAATTATATTATATTCAATTAAATTATTTCAACATCCCACAGAATTTACTTGAGTTGTAAAAAATTGGTCATAGACAATGATTTGCAATAACTGTGATCAATAATACTATCGGATACTTAAAAAAAATAATTGAATGTATTTATTTTGAAACACTGTATTATAATTTCTAGTCATAATTACACAATTCGAATAGTCACAATGACTGTAAAAATGTGATCCACTGGTTGGTTTTTGCCGTAAGAATTATTCAACATTGTCGGTTGTTTATGTGTCAATTTGAATAAAAGCTAAGTGCGAGAGAGAAAAATGCTTGGTAGATTACATAAAATCGCTGATAATATACATATCTCACTAATATTAATGGTAGTTACAAGCAAATCTCGCTCGAGCGATTAAGGTATGACACAATACGTATATGCAATTTCAAATAATATAACTTAAACAAATACAAAATAAAAAGAGCTTTTAATTGATTCGATAATATTCATTCGCAATGATAAGCCTTTCAAGATCGCGTTTGCCGATGCATATAAGTCGTTAAATATTATATATATGTTCAAGAAAATGCAACTTTAACATTTGTTGGCTCCTTAGTTTCACACTTGTTTGTGATTTGTGCTTCAAAATATTTCACTCTTATCAACAAACGTAACCGGAGAACTTGTTTTATTTGAAAACTACATTACGAAAGATAATTCCAACATGAAACTTTGTATCCAATTATTATTGATTATGAACGAGCAAAAATGACACTCGATCACTTTCTAAGCTTAAATTTGTCGTTCAAATGTAAAACTTTTGTTGTCAAAATTAAAAATTTAAATTCAAAAAGAAGAAAAAATGAAATAAAACTTGCGATAGTAACTCGAGGTTGTGTGTTAATTACATTACGAGTTTTACTCCAAGGAATATTTATGTAATAAATGATGTAACGGGCTCATTTTGTATGCGTCAATTTGCTTACCCGTGTATCCAAAATCTCCATGATTTTTTCTTTACAAGCTCGCACATCGTCAGGTCGACCAGCGACTTTAATATGCGGATCTGAAACATAAATATCAGTTATATATTTAAACGTTTTGAATGTAAAATATATACTTCAAAAATGTATATCTTAAACAAATTTAAATTTGCTTATTTGATTTGTAAACAAGTAATCTAAGATTAAGATATAATATATTAAGAAACTGTGACAAATTCAATCTATATTTTGGGCATTTAAATGCTTCTGATTTATGTTCTTCTTACTTTTATTTAGAATTTCAATTTTAAAAAAATACAAAAAGCAGAAGGAAAAAAAATGTGTATTTCAAAAATAATCCTTCGAAAGCGTAATCGAAAGAAGTTAGTTACGTCACAAAATATTTGGCATCGTGTGTCCTCCATTAACAAAAGCTGCACTCAGGGCTACAGTAAAAGTAACGACAAACAAAGTCGTGAACGATTATAAGTCAACGAATAAAATACTTTGATTTGAAATTCAGTACGTGCAAAATCAGTTACGCTTTAACTACTTCCGTTTGTTGCTGCCGGTAAAAACTGAATGGAAAAATATAGATACGTGTATATAATGCGGAAATTCACGCTTTTAATCAAAATTAATTTAATTGTACAACTTGTTTCCGAAATTGCGTGACTCGTTGCGTTGTCATTTCATTTTAATTACATTTTTTTATTTAATAAATCTTTGTATACGCTATTTTCATATGCTTTTTTGTCTTTTTTTTACATTACATGTAACCAATTGTTTTGTTCTGTACATGTTTAACATTTTTATTTACTTTTCTCGCTGTTTTAATTCAATAGAATGCATTTTTGTCACAGTAAATTCATGATATACAAATTTGTGAATAAATATTTTCTATGAGTTATTGACGTATATATACAACAATGTAATTCACGAATGATTAATAACAAGAAATGGCATTTTATCGTGAGATTTCGCAATAACGCCAGAATGTGTCAATTGAAATGCTGACATAAATGAAAATTATACAAAGTTTCATTTAAAAAAGAATATCGCGTGGGCGTCATTGAACGTTTAATTCCATTACAACGAGGTGGAAGAAGAATGAGCTTGCCATTTGTCCATATAAGATGACACACGACTGGGCTTCAAAAGACGCGATCTAAAATTACATTTACACTTACAGTCTAAAATTACAATTACAAAATCAAGAATCGAAACGTCCTTCTCACTCTAAGCTTCATTCAATGTTCGGCCGCAATATATAAAAATAGAGACATCATTTTAACTGTAAAAACAACACAAATATTTCCACATTTTAAGCATAATTTAGATTAGCGTTTACATAAACCGCATTTAAGCGTCTTCGACGTATTTTCAAAATTGCTTCCAAATATTTCAGATTCTTTAATCAAACTTAGTTTCAAGTTATACGATGCTTTCAAATATGAAATTGATTTCAATTAAAATTTGCTTAATTATTATTGTATTTTTGCGACATGATTTTTATTTATTGGATAATCTAAGTGTTCTATTTATATGAAGACAAAGTGTAGAATGTTCAATTTCTTATCTCATTTAATTGAAAAGAAATATTTATAATATCAATTACCTAAGCAATTTGTATGTAATTTTTTTAATTATATTTCTGTAGAAGATTTGTTGAATAATATTATATATCATCATTTTCAAGCTAATTATATTTGAAAGTTTGTTTAATATTATAAAAGAAATCTTTGTATACATTTTTTATATTAAATATTTAAATTAATTATGATTTTTTATAATATTCTATATAAACAATTACGTCACAGAAAATAAAGTTGATTATTTTCCATATTAATTTATGTTTGGTTGATTATAATTCTTTTTTTACATGAATTACAGTTGTTTACATTTATGGAAGTTTCGTAAAGAAAGATGATCATCTTGAATGCTGTGCAATGATGACAAAAATTTCCACTAAATAGCGAAAGTATAAAAATACAAGATTATTTCAAGAAGTTAAAGGAACTTTTTTTTATTGCTGATTCAGGTCAATTTAATATGAAATTAAGATAATCATTTATGTTCGTATTGAGATAGGATATAATTAAAGAAAGATTATTATTAAATATGTGCGTATACATTTATGAAACTTATATAAATCGTGTGTAGTTTTGTTCAAGTCAAAAATGAATGGAAATAATAGAATGTAAAATGTATACATTCAAATTAAATATTCGAAGAATGAGAATATACTTTGAATAATATTTCAACTAAAGAAAATTGAAATGATTATTACTAAAGGGAAATAATAATTGAAAATAAATTGAGACATATACACATCATTTGACTAAACCACATACTATTTCAAAAATGAATGCAACTAGTTTGAAAGCTTTCATTTAACTGTAACCATATCGCTTTCTAATTAACATCGTAATCTTTCAAAACACTCGATTAATTCATTTGATATCAACTCGTTTACAATAAAACATATATATCTTTCGTATCGATTCTTCAATAATATACCTAAAAGTCTGATTTCCAATGTACTATTGCCTATTTCCTGGTAAACATTTATACAACAATTTATTCATACAAACTATTTTTCTTGCATGAAGAAAACTGAACTTTATATGCACACAACATTTATCGTTAAGAAATGATTAACTTTGTTCTTAAGTTTCTTTTAGTAGTCAAGTTAGTAACTAAATATGAAAATAGTTCGAAATCAATTTTAAAGTAAGATATTGTTTTCGTATTTAGAGTGAGATTCACATTTTTGTAATTATTATTATTATTATTAAAAATGTGAACATTTTTTTCTTAACAATGGTAATTTCTTGAATCGTGTAGTACGCATATCATCTCACTCTTACATATGGCGTTTTTGTTGTAGTGTTAAATTAAAATAAAAATATCTGATTTATTTTAATTCTAATTTTGCTCAATGGTTATTTATTTATCTGTCTCTGTCATTTTTATGCTCCGCTTGTTTCTGTTCGTGTGGACAATTGATTATTGTATTTATGCATCAGTAATTGTAAATGGCTTGCGTTTACTAGAAGTAAACGTGTTCATGGACGTACAAGCCTCCCTTTTAAGTCAACACAACCCATATCCGTAGCAGTCTAAGCTGTTGGCAGACTGGAATCAAGCTAAGGCTACGTGACTGCCAGCACATAGCACGTTCGCCCCTAACGGAATGTTACCGATCACTCACAAACCGCTAATTAAATGCCGCACAACATTTGCAATCAATAAATCTTGTCTTAGAGCTTGTTTACTTAAACAAATACAATTCAAAACAAAATGAATGTCAGTCGCGCAAAGATGTTACTTTATAAAGTGTCAATCGTTCTAAACCACGTGATATTATAACAAGCTTCGACAAATTGCACGAAACTCCAATAAATTGTTGCGCCAAATGCTTCACATTCATTTGCTTTCATCGGCAAACGTCTCTGTGGCTTAATTAAATAAATTACATCAACAGGTTGTGCGTCCAAAACTAAGTCATGCAATTTTAACTCGGCAAAATTACGTCAAATTGATTTCTTTGACACCTGCGACATATCACATTTTCTTCTTCTTGTTTTTTTGTTTAGTTTTATTTATTAAACAAGTCACAAAACAAAAGACAAATAATTTTAGTGATTCAGACGAATCAATGAAAGTAAAAAACAAAATGTTTTTTTCTTCGTCAGTTTTTTTCTTATTTCATTTTGATCATTGATATGATATTTGAAAACATTGATTAGCTAGCAGTTATGGTAAAATATAGCAGAGCAATTATTTTACAAAAAGTCAATTAGCATAATTATCGATATCAGATATTGCACTTTTCACTTTCACATTAAACAAAAAAATATTAACAAACATGTTTATCATGTTTATCCATTTGAATAATTTGAATTAATTAAATTCATGATTACGACATTATTATTAGAGATTTGATTGAATTAACTTACAGGAATATTACTTGAAACGTGTTAATTGATTGTCAGGAAAATCCCTTTATTACAAGTAGTATATATAAAAGCAATAATAAATGTTATTGATTGGTCATTAAAAAAGCTTTAATTATTTCACTGACAGATAATTTATTTATGCATTTGTTATGAATTAATGTGTATATAAATAAATATATAAGAAAATATGAAAACTGAATAATGAAATTTGTAATGAATTTGTCATTTGTTGTGTATATGTTATTTTTGAATTTTATCGAGGTTTGTGTTACTGAAGTTGTTGCTAATGTTTATTTAGTTTTGTTGTCGCTTTGGTTCACTTTATTTACCAGATGTTTGATAATATCTAAAGATAAATGTTGTTGTGTGGATGTGATCACGTGCAACAATGGTCGTAGTAACAGAGTACGATCTAAAAATAGAATACCAGTTTGATGCTTGCCTACGAGATTATCTAATTTCGTTGCAAGTGACTTTCGTTGAGAAGGTATATTTGCACCCTAAACATAACAATTACTTGTTTACGCAAAGTATATACAGTCGCTTTCTTCTTGATTACTCAAATGGTCATGCGAGTCAGTTTTCACACATATTTCGAAGGATCTTGCACTGTTCTTGTTGTTAGTTTATTAATAGTGTCTTGTATTATATTATGCAAATCGCTCATGATAAACGTTTCCATAATGTTATGCATTCGCCAATACAGACCAAAACTTATCGATAATTAACATGCTGATAATATAATAATATCGTACAAAATACATTTTCATCTTTTTCTTCCATATAATCTCGTATTTTCATACGATACGTGCTTTTTTCTTTTTTTGTCCAAACGCTTTATTGCTCGATTTTCAATTCAATCATGAAATCAAGGAAGAAGAAAATTGAAAAATATGAATGAATGTTATTCATTGACAAAATTAATTTATAAATGTCATCCGATGTCGAAGTGTAGTGAAAAACAATTTATGAGGTTGTTTGCTTTTTGCAGCACATTTTTATGTTGATTGAATTTGAACATTTTTATTGATATAACGTTTGAATGTTCTCATTTATATTCATTTTTCTTATGGTCACAAATTCGATTGCAAAATGAATACAAAATAACAGTTGCTGCTTTAATCACACAAAAACGAAGACCTTAAAATCAACGTCATTTTCGTCATGCAATGTCAATAAATACAACATTTTTTTCCTTCCATTTTATCAATTTGCTTTATATATTTGAGTGTTTCTTCATCAAGTTCCAAATCGTAGACAAAACCTTGACAATTTAAAGTAAAAATGTCAAAACCGGAAAATTATATGCGATAAAACTACGACGCTTATTCTTCTGACTATTTAGCCGTTGAATATTTAATACGAACGGAAATCGTCTATTTGACATGCCATTACATACAGAATAGTTGCGTATTAAATCAACTATGCCAATAGTGTTTTATACTTTTCACTATTATTTCAATTATTTGTTAAGTATGATAAAGCTACTCTATACATTTCAAAACGTCAAAATTCACTTTTTCAACAAATAAATTAATTAAAATCACACATTAAAACACACAAATGTGAACAAAATTGTTTTTCTTTCTTTATTTTTATTTATAATTATTAACATTTTTGCTATATTTTTTTATTATTCTTGTACTGTTATTATTTTTTGGTATTTTTTTAATTTGATTATTATAATTAATAATGATCTACTTCTCTAAGATTTGAAACCGCGTCTCTATGGAAGTTAATCCGTCTTTTTATCCACTATCTCAATATATCACTTGAAATATAAATTATAATTGACTTTCTTAAATATTTCCTTATTTCTCTTATTAGAAATTAATTGAGAATGTTCAATTTTTTTTCACTTCTTAAAAAGTAGATTTTTTTAACTTATAAAAATAGTTAATTCATTTTCAAATTAAAAAAAAATGAGTCACTCATTGTATAATTATTTAGAGAGTATAAAAAGACAATACAAAGAACTCAAGTTTAATTGAATTATACGTGAAAAAAATAAAAAAATATGTCATTAAATTGACTTATTGAACTTCGTGTAAATTTGTCCCATATAATATTCCAGGGTCATAATTAATTTGATTGATTTTTTGTGCAAAATGTTGTAAATGAATTCACTTAACTCTAACCTTGATTTCGACAGATTACAATTTTTATTATATAAAAAAAATGACATTATCGAAACAAGTTTCTTGTCTCTCTCTCTATATATTGGCTTTTATCAATCAATCCAGTGGATCTTATCATCTCATCAACTTTATACAGTTACTCCACTTTTTTTTCTTTCGATTGTATGTAATAAAGATGTTCGAAAAGTGTTTTTAGATCAATGAAGAGCCATTATGATATAATATATTTGTAGAGATATTACAAAAAAAATTGTAACGTTGGATAAATGAAATAATATTTGAATCGAATAGTTGTTATTGAAAGAAAAGCTAAATCCCGCGGAAGAGATGATTCATTCGAAAGCTTTCTATATACTGTATGAGTAGGATGTATGGAACGATAGATTGTTACAACTTTGTGTATAAATCTAGACATATCGTTTGTTCTATAAATGTTCATCGATACGTAACTTCTATGACTTTATTATTTGTTACTTTTTCAATAGTTGTAAACAATTTGTGGACACTAACAAAATGAAGTAATTATTTGATTTATTATTTTTTATATAATATATGTTTAAAATTGCCTAAAAAGTTTGCATTGGTTTATGTTACCATTAAATGTTGAATACCCAATTAATGGTTACACATTTTTCACACTATTCTGAAATTCAATTTAATGAAGAATATTTTTATTTAGAATTCAACAATTTAATTAACATATTTAGCAAATATATTTGTAAACAATTGGTTTTATTAGAGTATTTTGTTGTTGTTGAATTTTATTATTAAAAATTATACATAACAAAATTGTGTTATGTATAATATTTATAATAATATGTTTATTGCATTTGTTTTATAATTATAGAAATGAATACTGTTATCTGTTCATAGATAGTTTTAAAAACAACTATGACGTTGACAGAAATCAAACCACTTGATTAAACATAGCATTAACTGTTTACACAAATTTGTCTGATAAAAAGACACATTATAATTATATAATTTGTTTTATGTAATAATAATTAGTTTGATATAGTAAATATCGTAAATCGTTAAATAATATCCGAAGAAATTTGATCCTAGAAAAAAGAAGACGAAGAGGATAAAAAAGCTGCAAAAATGCAAATGACTTTGTATACACAGAGCAGTATAATAACTAAGACGGGACTAAAAATAGATATAATTACGGATATAAATGAGTCTTTTCAGGTAGTCATCAGCTGACGAACTGTGTGAGATTCATTTAAACGTAATGTTGATTTACAGTTTTTTTTTCTTCTAAATATTATTGTAAAATAAACGAAATTATTTCGACGTAATATTTTGAATTGTTTAAATTGAAGTACGAAAAAACGTGTTTTATTACTTGTATTGAATAAATAATTTGAAAGGTTACAAAATTGTTGTTCATAAATGACAATAAACATCGAATTTCAAAACACATGTAATTACGTAAATTATTTATTTGATAATCCTCATCCCCCGGAAACTTATCCACTAATATTTACAATTGATTTGCAAACACCTTTCTAATTTCTTATGCTTCTTTTTTATCATTTCATGTTAAACTTAGATTAATTAACACAGTGAAATTGCAAAATTCGATGCGTTAATACTTTGGTTACTTCCTTGCACTTAATTAGAGCAATAATGTATCAAGTTTTACGTGATTCCGCAACTATAAAAGAAACAAAAATGATTTCTTGTTGAACTTATTTAATCATTCATTCCGATAGCGCGATGTTAAATATCGTTGCACGATTACTAATTTTCAGCGCAAATTAATGTGTCTATGCAAATTAACTGAAACTTGAGTCACGTTCAACTAATGTTGAATAACTTTTTTTCATGTGTCAAAGTTAAAACGATCAGAAAAGTTTGTACAAACAAAATAGTTATTTCTCGGCTTATATAACAAATATGTTACTATCAATGTTATGTCATTGTGTAGTGCAACTTTGTTTGATTAATATAGTAATTTATAAATATATTTATATATTTGGCTTTTCATTGACATTTACAAAGTAGTCATATCGTGTTTGGAATAAAAGTTAAACTTGCGAGCCGAGTGTCTTTTGCTGTCAATGAACTCTTAAAATGGCGCGACAATTTTGTTGATGCCCGTAGGACTCGTATATGTATGCCAAACCAAGGGGGATGTCGCTTTAAATAAACACGTGCGACTACTGTATTTTTCCACTAGTTGCGTCGACCCTTCGGCCAAAACCGTTTTTTTTTTTTTTTTCAAAAACATTGTTGACAAAAAAGGGGGTCAACGTGAATGCAAATCGTGATTGCACATGCACAATCAAAAACAAGCAGTGATAATTTGTTACTGAAATTTAGGTTTTATCAATCACTTGTGTCAATGCAATTAGACGATTCATAGTGTCACTTGCTATATAAATCACATTTGAATTTAAACAGCCGTAAGAATGATAAATGCGCTTTTTTCATTCTGACAGAATTTTCCGTTCTTGGAGCTATTATTATTTTAAAAGCACAAAATATTTTTTATTTATACAAAAATATTCTCGCTATTGAAAGAAAAAAATAATTTTAATATAATTCATTAAAAAATGATTTAAAATATTTGATATGCAAAAATTTTTTTCAAATAATTTAAATTTTAAATCAAACGTACTATTTAAGATTAAGATCGAAGATAATGGTAAGATTTGTTGTTACCTTTCTTAGACTTTGCACCAATCTTGAGTCTCGACGGCCACGTAACCCAGGTGTTCGTCTCTTCCATAACCTGCAACAATCAGTAAACAAAGTTGCTTAGTTAGTTCCGTTATAATCAACGCGATAATCAAGCAACACTTCTACGATATACGCGCAGCGTTCTCTGATAAGCGTTATAATTATGTTCATGTTGAGTTATTACACATGCTCATCATAAATATAAACAGAATTGTAATTTTAATTTTGGTTGACTCAACGATGAGCTTTAATTATGCCATTACAACCCTAGTAACAAGATAATAGGGCAAACAAATCAAAAAATAAGTTAGGCCTTATTAAGGTAAGCCCGAATAATGTGACTTTTTCTATGATTACATAAATAAGCCTAATAAGGGTCTATTAAGGTATACCTTTAATAGGAAACTCTATATAAGCCTTATTATATGCCTCTAAAGGCGATTTATTTGAGCTTTTTTAAGGCGTTTGCTTTTAAATTCACCTTTAAAAGCTTTAGCAAGGTCCTTCTATATAGCTTGTTATGAACCATTAAATGTTTACCAAAGGAAATTAATGTTAAGAATAGTGTGTTTCTTATTTGAGCACAATTGATTTCAAGTCTTTGTAGGACAATAGCTAGAATGCCCATCTGCCACGTCGGAGACTTGGGTTCAATTCATCCTATGATACAGTTTCTTTGATTAAACAAAATAGTATAAATTAATGTAATTATGATCAAAAATACTATTTATAATACAATTTACATTTATTTCATTATATTTTGATTCAATACAAAATAATAACTATAGGCTTGCATAACTAGGCAAAAATAAGGCCAATTTAGGTAAACCTTTATAGGCAAATAAATAATTAATGAGTGTGGCGTTACATCTCTAATAAGGACCCGTTTTAAACATTTGTTCGGCTTTTAATGGCCCCTGTGATTAAACAGGCAAGCCTATATGGGGCCCTGAAACAGTTTTTACTAGGAAAGTTATTTATTATCAATTAAATTTGTTTATTCAAATTTAAATTCAACAAACAATGTGAATTTGTTTCTTTTACTTTCTTGTATCAACTTTGAGTTCTTAATTTTTTGTTTAAATTATTTCATATAAAATATATGACAATTTCATTATATTTTATTTGTCATTATTTGATTATTTTTTATTTAATTGTTAAATTTGAATAAACCAAATATCATGAAACACGGGTAATTGTTAAATTTTCGTTGTAAAACTTTGATTAATAACTTTTAGTTATTAACAGTGAGTTATCAACATTGCATTATGACCTTTTATTTATGATTATTAACTGTCGAAATGTAATTATGTGAATTATTACCTATCAACGTTTAGTTATCAATGTTTATTTATGAACTTTTACTTAGTAACATTTAGCTATTAAGTGTTACTTATAGAAACTTGTATTGACTTTAAGTAATATTTTTGTATAAATAAAAAATAAACAGAATAAAAAAACATGCACATTACGAACTTTTGTTTTCAACTTGAAATTTAACTTGCGAGAAAGTTTAATTCATATTTTGAACTTCGACTCAACATACTAGTATCGTTTCAGATCGGTGACGTTAAGTTCTTGACCAACACAGACATTACGTCATCGGCAAGGTGAACGTCCTGACGGTCGGGGCATTTTCTGGAAATGATCAACGTTTCCTCAAGTTTTCCATCCGCGACTTCGACCAGTCGGTTAAGATAAATGTATCAAAGTTGCGTTTAGTTAATCCATGCAAACTTCTAACTGATCTAAATATTCTTTTACAAAACATCCCATAATATTGCAGAAACAAAATAAACCTACTCTCTAAATTTGAAAATGCACTTTTTTGCGGTGCATATTGACTTTTTTCAAGAGTCAATTAAAATCACACATAAAAAATTAAATATTAACACAAAAATGTGAACAAAAAATTGTTCTTTCTTTATTTTTATTTCTGTTTACAATTATTAACATTTTTTCTAGAATTGTTCATTAGTCTTGTTCTGTTATAGTTTTGGATTTTTTACATTTTATTATTATAATTAAAAAAAACCTATTTCTCTAGGATTTGAAAATTTGTTTACAAAATAGGTTTATGCGACAATACTAACAATTACATGCTATGGGGTATTATAGTTTGTTTTTATAACTATAAACATAGTACTATATTTATTTAACTATGGTTATAACATATGTTATTTATGAGACATTTTGTGTAGAAATTAAAGCAAATTTCATTCAGTGCAAATGGGAATGATGATAGCGAATATATACAATCGATAAGACACAATTGATGCAAATTTCACGGTCAAATTTTGGTTGGTTCAAAAAGTGAAATGGTGAAATATAATGTTCCAATTAACAGCCGACCTGAAAACCTGTTGCTTTAGGAACTTGACGTGTGACAGTTTGGCGATTGAATCAAATTAGTTGACTCGAGAACAATGCAAAAATGGGTAACAATTTGATTATTCCGATTGAGAAACACAACATCGCATACCAACAAAAGTATTCATGTTAATGCGAGCGAGACTAATATGGAGCGACGAAAAATCAAATGTCACAATTTGAGTTTGTTTTCAGTATGATTTATTATTATTATGCGAATGTGAAACATACAAGAAGTTTTGGTAGTTTAACATTTTCGAATGATAAAACAATCATGTAACTTGAATCAAATTTCAATCATTCAGTTTTTCAAGTGTTAATTACAAAATACTTATTAATGACTAAGTGAGCAATTTTCACCGCGTGTTTAATCTAATCTATTATTAAATTAGATAATGAATAAAAGCAACATTTACATGATTACATTATACAATGTAACTTATACATGTAATTATTATTTATAAGTAGTACATTTTTGATAGTAAACTAATCGCATAATTATTCTTTCATTTCGACCAATACAACTATCAAATGTACACAATCCTAATTAAATCTATAATTGATTAGCATTACACTTACTAAATACATCTTATAGTTGTGTAACGATACTTGCTCGAGTACCTAATGAATTACTTACGAGTTATTCGTAAATGTCTCGTAACAAGTTTTTATTGGGAAAAAAAGAACATTACAAAACTTTCAAGCATTTGTAAGAATCAAATCATTACATCAACCAACAACTGTGAAATAAATAAAACACAAAAAGAAAAAGCTTCGGAAAAAACTGTAACTCAAAATTTCTCAATTTTCATTCGATTAGGAAATTGATCTCTTTCAGTCGATTCATTTTTGTCTATGTGGTCTAATCATCTGTTATATACTATTTTCATTCATAACTAAACAATGTTTCGCATTTTTTGTTCTCAATCAAAAACAGAATTCCGTCATACAAATTGACAGTACTTTTCCACAAATTCCACGTTTATATACAACTCACTGCTTTTCTCTAACATTTATTACATTTCATATAAGTTTATAATTATAATAATTAAATGTGGACATGAATGTATGTTTTAGCTGCAAACAAAAAGGTGGAAGAAAAATGTGTTTTAATTACCACAGTCATTTTGTTAGGTTGACACAAAAATGACGTCTGACAGCTAATTTGGCGAATCGTCTCTCGAAAGCGTAACTTTCACTTCTTTTTTGGTTTTTTTGTGTGTTAATCGTAAGCTGTGCTTGAATGGAAGCCAAACATGAGCATTCCTTGGTGTGAGAAAACTCGCGGACCACGTCACCGATCGTGCCTTCTATCCCAGTTGCACCGCATAGGAAACTAGACACCACCGGTGCAAAGTTGTGCCGCGTTTATATTAAAAGCAGCAGCACTACCCGTTTTTACTTTCACTACCGCAACGATGACTCCACGCTCATCGTAACTCGATAATAAATTAATCGTCAACAGTTCAAAATTCGTCGCAATCTCACGAAAATGAACCAAACAATGTGCTGTCCTCTTGCAAACACAATTAATCCTCGTCAATCAAAAATGCACAATTTTTTTGTTTAAATCCAGTAGTCATCAGTGTCTTGATAATGATTTTGGATTGCACTCTTGTTCATAGTTCTGTCATTTAAATTCACTTTGACAGTCGAACATTTTTTTCTTTTTTTTCTTTTTTTTTTTTGGACACTTTTCGCGATTTTGTTTGTCGGGAGATAAGTTTGTATTTTGTCAAATACTTTGTTTGCTTGATTTTATTTGTGATTTGTGATAGAAATTGTTTATATTTGAGATGAAAAAAAGCGGCGCGTCCTCCACGCGGATCGGCTGTCAAGACGGAGCACGTCTGCAGATCCGTCTGAGAAGAGTGACTTCGATCGACTGGCTGCGTGACTGCTTTGGCTCGCTAACTAATTCAAGATAATACACATCGTGTAGGTCTTGCTTTACCATTTCCCACTGTACGTTTCTCCCACTTTGGTTGCTGTCGATCGGATTATTTTTCAAGCGGTGCAGGAGGTACGAAAAAGAGCACGCTTTAGTGGAACATTTTTTGGCCTCTCGACCATTTTATTTTTAGTTTTTAACGTGAGCTTACTCTTTTCTTTTTTTTTCTTTCTTTCTGTATTTCGACTTCATGGGGCAGGAAAATGGACATTAACGAACAAAAATATCATTTCGTTAAATCGAATTACTTCAGCGTTTCGTTCATGTGTTTGAACCGAGATTTTAGACGAAATCGAAAACTTACGAGGTTATAGTAAATGAGATTAGTATGAAATAGTGTTGAATGTCCGGATATAAATTAGAACATGAATGATATATCGAAATAGAGAAAATACGACTTTTCAACCTGTCGCGAGATTTAAGGTTTATGTAAAACAACTTTGTCGAAATGAATTCATCGTTTGTGTCAATGTGCGGGCGTTTTATAAACGCCCTTCGTATACCCAAAGAATTCACTTTATTAATAGCAATTTGGGTAATCGTGACTTTTTTGCAATCGTGGATATTTTTGTATCACAACATTTGCTTATTTTTTAACTTTTATTACAAATATTTAAATTCACTTTCATCATTTAATCTTTTTCTTTGTGTGTGTGTGTTTTATTTTTTCATTAACTTTATTTAATTTTGTAAACTGAGCTTTGGATATTTATAGCATCTAATTTATAATACACTATATTATGATTTATAGTAAAAAATTGTTTTCATTTAAATTAAACAAAGAAAAAAATTAGTCTAAAATAATTTTAAAATGTAAATATAAGAAATGTGTAGAATATTCGTTTTTTAAGTTCATGAATGTTTTATAATTTAATTATTTTTCAAAGTGATTTCAATATAAAAGCAAGAATAAAATGAAAATTAGGCTTTTGTTTATTTAAAATAATGCGATCGAATTAAGTGATAACTGGTAGAATTGATAATACATTTCGGCAAGCGTGTAACATTATGCAACAAGTTTTATAATAGCTTTCCAATGGATTTCCGACTTTGCGTTATCGTCAATCAGCCATAAAAGGATCGGATAAGAGGCACGTTTTCACGATTATCATGCACTTACTTTCATTTTTGTAACGCAACGGTTGCTTTCAATTTACCCGGAAAAAATATAGTTCAAATTCTTTGCTCGATTTTTGGTACTTTAATGTCAAAATTGCATCTACAATTGAACATTTCACATTACATAAACTGTTATTTACTTTACATTTCATTTTTGTTATTTCTTTTTTCTTTGATAATTTCAAATTACAGTATTTGAATGTTTTGAATCCAAAGCTGTCTTTTCGCAATCATTTTATTAAAATTTTACTTAATATAATATTCTCTTAATTATTATTTCATAAATCTTTCTTCCTCAATTTTTTGTTCTCGTACAAAACATATATCGCATCACTGTGTCCACAGATAACAAATTGCAAATCAACTTTGCAAAAGTTATACGATTGCTTCTTATCGGTATGTAATATTTCAAGTCCGCCGATTCTTTTGTTTCGCGCTACGACATTTGAGCACAAATTTGCCTGTGTGTCATATAAACATATAAAATAAGAAAAAGAAAAAAGTATTTTTATTATATAAAAATTAATTGTACACATACAATATTTCGAATGTTTGGTAATTCATAGTTTTGTGATGTAGAAAAGATGTAAAGTTAATTTACAAGTTATACAATTCATATATGAGTAATTATGTAATTTTTGTTGCGTAATTTTTTGTCTTAAATAATACAAAAAATGTAAAAATCATTATTTTCACTAATATAATATGTGACATTTGATAAATCAAATGCAACCATAATGAATGTACATTATTTATCGTCGCGTGAAAATTAACATAACAAATTGTGAAAAATTGATTCCAGTTTTGTTATTTAATTAACATAAGATGTTTATGAACATGTACGATTATAAGTTTGGTCAATGAATTCGCATATATTAAAGTACTGATTACGAATGTGTTTCTTTCTACAAAGTATGTCTGCAGTTGCATAAGACGCTTTTATCTGTTGCAAATGAAAGAAAAAAGAAGAGGAAAAAGAAAAAGAAAACAAAATCGAATTCACCAAATTGAAGATTACGCCACGAATCTCCTTTCTCGCGTATGCAACAAGTATGCGCAACACGTTTTTAAAGAAACTTCACGCGTGCTTATCGTGGCTTTTGTGTGACATTGGACTCGATACTTAATATTACGAATTCGAACACATTTTAATCAAAAAATAAAAAAAAACCTTAAATACAGTATTTTATGAGTTTAATTAGTCACATTTCATTGCATTTGGAATGAAACGAATTCAATTCTTAAATTATTATTTTATTATTTATTAATCAGATATTTCAAAGTATAAAATGTACAAAAAAGTAATTAAATAAAGAAAAAAGTATTTATTATTAATTTAAAGTTTAAAATCGTTTAAGTAAACTGTTTTTTAATTGAACGATAAAAATAATCCTAATACTAATGGTTGAAAAATTGTAATAAGATTGTGATAAATATCTCTCTCACGATCGGCTTGTGTTTTGAATGTTTAAATTAATTTGGCACGCAGTCAAAAGCTTTAAAGAGATGCAATTCAAGCGATTATATCGCTCGGCAGTATATCGGCTCGAGAAAAGTCGCAACTGAAAATTGCTCTAACTCAAGCGAAGGTTTCTTTGCAATAAAATGCATAATAATTTGTGGCAATTAAAATGTTGACGATAACATTTTTAACTATGTCATTGGCATAGAATATAGGTTGTACGCGCCCGGTAAAAGTGACAAGTGAACGAGTTCGTAATCACAAATACTTGAAGCAATTCTATAAATAATAATCGACTAATAACATTTCCAGGATCATTTGCGCAACTCTCAAACGATAAAGATAGGCCAGTGTATAAGTAAATTTCGTTCGTACAAATTCTCTCAATTCAAACATTTTTTCTTTTCTTTCTTTCCTCTTTCAGCATGTTTTATCCAAACAATTTTGTATTTTGAATAATATTTCAATCACAAGCTACTCATTTTTGAACACCTTCATTTGGAGAAATTGATTTTCAACATTGACTAAAAACTGATTCCTTAATATGGGCGTTTATGGACTATTTTACATTCAACATTTTATATGTTAGAAAATACAGATTTTTTTACAAAACGAAATAAGGGTACTCGTAGTTTGAAGGAATTTAACGCTTATTTCAGCAAATGTGCTATTCAAACAAATAAAAAAGATATTTTACTTTTAATTTAACACTACAACCAAAACGCCATATATAAGAGTGAGATGGCATGCGTACTACGAGATTCAAGAAATTACCATTGATAAGAAAAAATACTAATATTTTATTGTAATAATAATTAAAAAAATTTAATCTGACCCTAAATACGAAGACATTAATTTTTACTTTAAAATTGAAGTTAATCTAACGTAATTTTGAATTATTTTCATATTTAATCACTAACTTGACTACTAAAACAACCTTAAATTTTGCATCTTTCATTTTTTTATTCATCATTCAATATTATCATTTTATTATATATTTATTATTACTTTAACTTTTCCTTTAATTTACATATATATTTTACTTTGTTTTCAACGAATTGTGTAATCTGATAATAACCTGTAGCAACAAATTATGATAATCATTTAATTATAATACTTTATTATTTTTGAATTTTGACGACTAATCATGCATTTTAGTTAAAAAAAAGTATTCAAATGCAACAAGTTTATTATCTAAAATTTAATTTTACATGAAAAATCAAATGATTAATACGAGAAAATTAGTTACTATTTCGAGAAATTGCATTTTTGTACAAAATTTTCCTGAAATGAAATTGATTTGTAATACAAATTAAAATAAAAATTTGTTTAAAAAGAGAAATGGCAACAATTTCTTGTCTCTACATTTGGCCTCTCTCTAATAAGTGTCATAATGCTGATTACGAACTTGGTGAATGGCTACTGATGTAATTTTGATATACAAGGTGTCTCGAGTAGATGAAAATATTTTTAATATAATCAGATCACGTAGTTATATAAACTTTTGGTTATATAAAAGTTGCGCAAATTATGGATAAACTATATATAATATTTGAACAAGAAAAAAAGTCAATATATAAATTGACTGTATATCCTATAAATGAAAAAGAAGTGTCTGTAATTGATATTTATATATTAGGAAAAGTGTAAAAATTGTTTTAATTTATGAAACGACAAATTTAGTCTACATTTTTGAAATATTATCTAAATTGTACTAGTTCCAATGAAAATTGATAAAGTTTGCAGGAGAAAGTGATTGGTTAATTTTGTTTTGTATATGTAATAAATAATATAATTGATCGAAACGATGTATTTTTGTTGCAAAAGCTAGAGTAAAGATGAGCTAAAAATGTTGACAATAAAAGTTAGTTAGTTTATCAAAATATTTATCATTTTAATAAGCGACAAAAGTAGGATAAAAATGTTATTATGAGTAAACGTCTAAATATAATAGGTACGATTAAATATAAATGGAACAAAAATGGTTAAAGTTAAAAAGCGGAAAATCGTTTGTATTTATTGCAATGCATTTCATTGTGTAACAGTGATTAAGTTGGCGCTTGCTAATATGAGCGGTATTTAAATGAAATGAACGGATAAATATGTTATATTTAACAAGCGCCGCCGTATCAACGCGAAGGTTACGGAGAATTAAAGTTTGTTTTAGTCCAATTGCAAAGCAGTTCGCACATTCAAATAAAGTATTATCATCGTGCAACTTGCAAACAAAAACTTGATCAATATAAACGTCAAAGTCAACGTATGTAATTAAATTATAACGATGCAATTCGCTCGGACTATTTTATTATTTTTATACCGGACAAATGTGAGCTCAAAAACTTTCACTCTTACGTAAATTAATACGCCAGCGTATTATTTTACACGACATTTCGCTTTTATCACTCGAAAGTTACTGAATCGAATTAATAAGTTTCGATAAAAACAACATTTGGTCTTATCAATGTTGCTAACTATTTTTGTCCAAATTCTATTTCTTTCAAATTTTCGCGTAGGTGATTTTATTTAAACTTTTATTTAAATTATATTGGCCTTAAATGTAAAATAAAACGCCATTTTTACTTATTTTAAATGATTTTAGTTGTTCAAATAAAAATCAAATATATTGTACAATATTTGTATTTTAAATTAAAATCAGAACACAAAATGCCTGTACGGAAAAAATATATGTTAAATATATATACATAATGTTTTGCCGAAAATATATTTTATGTATTTGACATACATTTGTTGATATATTTTAAAATATATTTTTTCTCTTGCGGGTGACAACTTTGCAAAGTATTTTAATACAGGGATAAAGAAACAATTGATTTCTGTATGTTGCAATCTTAAATTTGGCCAACTTTTTACATTGAATATGAATTTCGATAAGTTTTGGACATTAATTATAAATGATGATTGATTTATATAGTCTGGTAATGAAGACTAATTATCGTTGAATTGATAATCGACATTCAACATTGAACAACGTGACAGGGTAAATGTCGATAGTCAACAATGTTGGAGATTGTCTTGAACATTCTAACGCTTTTTATATTAAAATGTGTAACGCGATATTGATAGTGATATGTGCGTTAGATAAAATAATTCTGCACAAAGTTGCGGAAACTGATTCTTGAATATTAAATGAAAGTCTGCTAAAGTATGTAATTCGCCGTTTCGAACGGCGAATGACATTTGTCGTGATAGAATGTTGCTTATTCAACTTTTAACTGCTTTTATAATGTTGCACAAATCATTGCCGAAAAATCTGCTTTATTAGAAATCGAACAATTAAATTGCATCATAATAATTATACAATTTTTCTTGTCTTAAGTGTCATTAGATAAGACACAATGTTTTTCACATTCAAATTTTAATCAAGAAAGTAATGAATATTCAATCAATTAATGCAGATGTTTTTTTTCCTTTTTTCAATTGACAACGTTCAAGTGAATTAAGATTTGGTATTATTATTACATTTTAATCATGAAACCTTTTTGTCATTTTTGAAAGTGATGTTTTAGGTTAAAATACAAATTAAAATGCAATGAAATGAAATATGAAGGAAATAATTTTCATATCTAATGATAATCTGATACAGAAGTGTTACAGAATTAAACTCGACAGACAGTATTATATATTGCAATATTGCATAGGTGTCGAAGTTGCAGGACAGTTCAATGCTCTTAACTCTCATTAGATATTCTTTTGGCTATCTACTTTAAACTCAACGCTAATTCGGTCGGTTTAAATATATATTATTATGAGCAATTACATTTGATTTTGATCATAAAAAAGTACATTTTATGAATATATTTTTCACATATTATATGACTCCATTTATTTTCTACTTATTAATCCTTTCAAAATTGAATCTTATAAACAAGTTTTTAATTATTATCTGAAGTAAAATACCATTTAAATATATTTACAACAAAATAATAAAAATTTAATTAATATTATTACATGTTTTTATTTATCTATTTAATAAGATTTGATTATAATGCGTAGTCTCATTAAAGGTAATGCCATTTTTTTCTTATTTCCTTTTTAATGAATAAGCTAATTGTAAGAAATAAAAAGTGACTAGTGGCATATATTGCAAAATTAGTATTCCAGTTATTATTCCTGTTAGCAATGAAAAGAATATAATGAAGAATAATAAATATTAAGAACAATGTTGATATTAAGTAAACATAAGACGCATTTTAGAAAATAATATTTCATATCTTTATCATATTTTCTATTCAGATTCCAAGGTTAAGTTGGTGCGATTGAATATAATCATCCGATAAAATAATTTCCTTTTCTCGCTCTTGAATGTTATTCATTTAAAATATGAATGAGTGCAATTTTATTTATATTACGTGTGCAAATGTTTATATAAAATCATATTTTAACAGTTGAATTTCATGAAATTCAATTATATGTTTGTAATATCTATTATATTATAAGACAAAATATGTGCAATTCAAATGTGAACAAATGGACTTACTTTGTGGAAAAATGTTTCTGCAAGTTCTGGAGTTTCGTTGTCACCTGAAAAGTAAATTAATGAATCATTTTTAATATTAATTAGTATACTTTTTAAAAATACAAAATTGATGCTTAATTTTAGGATGAAAAGTTATTAAAATGCTGAGTTTTATCTTGAATAAAAATGTAAATCTCTATTCTATTTGTATTATTTTTAGAAACAAGTATGTATGACAAACAAAAAATAATATTATACAAAATGAACAAAATAAAAAGTACCAATAGGAACACCAAGAAGCATGTGCTCCAATTTTCGTCGATCAACGCGAAAACGTTCTTGGTGCATGTCTTCCAGATTCATAATTCCTAATTTCGCTGCAAGGTCCTTAAGATCTTCACGATTGTCAAATCCAGATTTACCGGAAGTAGTCGTAGTCGTTGTACATTCTGACGTTTCGGACATGGTGTCCAGCGCTCTACGCTCACTTGTAGTAGTAGTAGGCATCGTGATGTCGGGCATTTGGAACCCTACAAATTCAATTTCATTTTCATACAATATTTTCACTTTAAACTAATATTATTCTTTTACTCTGCAAATAGTTGTTAATATTTTTTTTTATTTTACTACAAATAATCTTATATTAAGTATAAAATATCCTTAAACTAACACTAATTACAACTTAATTAAGAATATTTTATTTAATACAACTATTTTTAATCCTGAAAAATCCGTTCAATTAAACAAACAGAGATATTCAATATTTTTGAAACATTGTAAATTTTAAGTAAATTCACTGAAATACTGTATAATGAAATATAAATTGTTTATAATGAAAAAAGTAAAATGTAATGGAAATGAAAAAAAAAAAAAAAAAATTCAATGTCGAAAAAATGAAAAAAGGAATTGATTTTTTAATTACAAAAATGTTTATTTATGTATTTGAACTATAAATTGTCATGATAAAATTTTGTCTACATTGCGGAAGAATAATGCGCAGTTAATTTTGCACTTTTGGAACCTCAAATAAAGAAGTAACGAAAATAGGTATATTTTGATACTATTATTCCTTTCATCAATAACAATAACACTGCGAAAAGAATGAATTACAGCGGTGAAAGACCCTGTTGGGTCAATCAAGGTCAGGTATAATATGAACAATTAATATTATATTATAAAAGAAATATCTTTGATATTCGTACAAATAAACAAATATAGGACAAATATTCAGCAAAAATATGTTTTATCATATTTGAAGATTTTGACTATTGAATGCAATTTTGATTTGAATAATTAAAAAAAAGTAATTCAAAAATTGTGAAAAATGTTTGAAAACATGAAGAAGAATGGCAAGAAAAGAAATTGCATTCAAAAATATAAAATAAGAAAAATGGTGATACATATTTGGGTTTGAGTTGATTATTTTGAATGTAATTATATTATATTTATTACAAAAATTATCTCGTTTTGAATTATGTATAAGATTTGATTGTTGATACCTTTTATTTATGAATCGGAAGGTGCAAAAGAGCCTTATCGGCGTTGATGACACTAATATATTTGGGCACTCACAATTTGATTGTATACGTTGTTCCGGCCGGTGCCGGGATTGAATGACGAATGCTAAGATTTCTTGGAAATCGCAGTTGATTTCTCGTTAGCGTCACAAAATTACGAGCAACCAATGAGATGCTTAAGGTCAATCGATCACGTGACAATTTTCATGAGAATCAATTGAGACTTGGATCTATCAGACGAATTTTGATGAATAATATTTACACTTTTTCGCAATATATTATATTTTATTTCAAATTCTCTTTTTTGTCTAATTTGGCTTTTTTGACTCTAAAAACCATCCCCACGTATCAACTTTTATTCTCAACAAAAATAATCTTTTTATTATAAAAGTAATTAGCCGATTAGATTAACATTTGATGATTCAATGAATCTATTTGTTAAAATTATATAAACTCAATTATAACATACTATACTTTCGTTTAGAATAATTTCATAATGAAACTTTAACAAAAACATAATTATCATAAAAAAGTGTATGAAATTTAAGTTTTTGTACGACAACTTTATCTGTAAAATTAAATTTAGTTATCAGCGAGAGGGTTCGGTTAATTATAACACTCATTAACTCGTTAAGTGCATTAACAAAATTTCCATTTCAAAAGTAAACATTATAATTTGTTCTAAACAAATTATACAAACATGAAAGTTTTTTTTTTTTTTTTTTTTTTTTAATAATAATAAAGCTCGCAAAAATGAATTACATATCATTCTATTATTTGAGATGACTGGAAATCTTATTTATTCAATTTTTGCAATGTAGAATTGATGGCATGATTTATTTCAAAAAATTTGACTAAAGTACTAATGTTTGTTTTGAATAGACATGTGCTGATTGAGTTCGTCAATCGAGAACTGTTGGAAGTTTTATTATGTGCATTATTTTTTCTTATCGCTGTGCGTAGCTGATAATTTCATCAGTACATGAATACTTCTGAAAATGGGCTATTTTTGAATTCTTATATTCATTATATATACATATATATTTTCGCATTTTATAATTCTTACAACATTTTCTTTTTAATTATTTCATTGTTTTTTCATTAAAATTGGCTAAACTAGATTTAAACTAAATAATTTGACAGCTGTATCAGTGTAGATATTTTTGTTTTTATTTTTATTTTATTGTAAATTTTTTTTTCTCACGAGTCGTCACTTTCAGATAAAAATATTAATTTCATTTCAAACAAAACATTAATAATTTGTGTATTCATTCTTTACAGTCAAATGTATATTATTTTTATATTATATTATCGCGCAAACTAAAATATAGTGTAGACTTAATTAACTTGTTCAGTCGCGACATTTCTAGACCACATTTTTCACCGGATTAATGTGTATTATTATTTCTTATATAACTAAAATTAGTGTCTTATGAAAAGTTAAATACAAATTTGTTTATTAAAATTTTTCGTAACGTTTTATTTATGTAACTACATTTATATTTCATTTAGTCTATGTTACCTCTAAATTACATAAAACAGTAAAATTACAAGATTTTTATTCATAAACAATTATCTGCTTGTTCTTCAAAGTAAATAAAAAATACAGCAATTGGAAAAATAACTCGCATTATCAAATCGCTCTTTTTCCAAATTTGATTTTTAACAGTATATTCTCGTTTTCTTTTATATATATCAAATACAAGTTAAATAAATCTAAAATAAAAGTAACATTCAAATTTAAATATAACTTTATATTTAAATTTAGAAGTTTTTAAAAAATGTTTTTTATTATACATTGTATATCATATATATGTCTAATATTTCCTTGTCTGAAACGAGAAAATTTGTCTGTGTCAGACAAATCTGTATAAGATTATATATATATAACACTATACGTTTTTTGGCCTCCGTATTTCTCCATATTTCCATAAGGGTTAAATTTATCTTCACATTACAACTATATTTTTCAATCTGCTTTTAGAAAGTTTAATGTTGTATTTTATTTGAATTTGCAAAATATAGTATTTAATATGTGTGTAATATAATAGAAGAATAATGTGCGTTTAAATCATGATTATAATTTCTAATATTTAAATAAAACTAACAATTTACGCAATTCATTTTGATTATTCTGTTTAAATGTTGAAATTGTTCTTATTTTTCTATGAAGTCTTTAAATAAGAATAAGGTTTTAATTAAAAGCCACCACTAATGCAAAAAGAATGTTGATTCCTGCCGGAAATAATGTTTTTACTTCGTTTTTATAGAAAAAAAGTGCTTTTTATAGAAGTAGTTAAAATACTGAATAATATATAATAAAATAATAAATCTGTTGATTATAATTTGAGAAATTATAGAAGAAAAAAATGGATAAGGTCATTAACCCATGATATAAAGAAAAGTTTACAAACTTGTCTAATTTGTACTTTTATATTCATTTGGTGTGCATAAATTTCACACACCAACCTTTTTTGGTGTGTAAAAAGACACACGTGGTGTGATTTTGACACTCTAAATTACTCTGTTATTGACAATTGTAGGTGCGCCTTTATATTTTGTGTGTGTATGTGTAAAATTATCTTTTGAATTAAAAGAAAACATAACCGGGTCATTGACCGTTGAGGAGAGTGAAAAATAAGTTTAAATACTTTTATGTTTTGGAATCACAATGAAATATGATATTACAGTACTCTATAATTTGTTTCCTATCGTCAAAGAAATAATCAATGAATTGTTTAAAACAATACATTCATTTTTATATTAGATTTAATTCTGTATTAAATGTCTTAACAGTAATTCCACATTCAACAATAAACTTTCATTAAACTTTAATTGGTATTTTATTATGAATTATTGTATAATATTATATTAAACCAGTATTACGAATAAATATTAATAATAACAGAAAACGAGTAATTGTGGTTTATGAAGCCATGAGTTACACATTTTTCATTGTAAAGATAATTCCATTATATTTTCCCTCATAGACGAAAATATAAAATATCATTTTATACTCTAAGTATATGCTACATTGCCGCAATTGATATATAAATTATATATCTTTTTTATATATTATACATAATATTTACATTTTTTGTATATGTCGAATTAATACATAAAATATATGTTTTCAATTTTTGTGTGTAGAAATATATAAAAATTATGTATCAAATGCAAATATATATATATTAATTGCGGCAATATGACATATAAGGTTCATTAAATGTAATGGAATAAAATCAAAACATCGGCCTGCAAAAATATTCCTTTGTTTATCAGTAAAATGACAAATGAAATTGTAATTATTTATGTCATCATAAGAAAATAGTTGGTTTTGAATTCATATATAGGAATTGAAGTGAACTGCAAGAATTTAAGGTGTACTTTATATAATCCTTGAGCGTAACTTAAAGTTAGATCGAAATATGATACAAAAAATTGTATAGAAATATCCCAACAAAATATAACGATCAAGTGTCGAGTATAAGTTTTGCACTAATACAAATGCAGAATATTGAGGTATCAGCTTTGTGCAAATTAACTCTTATTTCCGTATAATCGTTGAATATGCAAATTTTTTACATATAAGATAAATGTTTAGTCTTTCGGCGAACAAGTTATAATTATTGTCTATTAATATTCACAATAATATGTGGATCTTGCACTTTTTCCATTAATAAATAAGAATTGATGTAAGGTTAATTCAATCATTCCAACAATTTTAATTTATCCAACCGCATAATGAATCATGTTATTGAGTTAATTATCTTTGAAATCTTTATCATTTTAGAGCCAAATATACAAATTATTTCTGCTAACTGATACTCTCGTTCTAACTTAACTTAACCTGTTTCATCATTTTTGAATTTGTATTAGTCAATCAGATAAATTAATATTTAATTTATCATTCCACAAAGTTATGTGAACATTATTTAAAATTGCATATTAATAATTCGCAAGCATAAATATTCGCTGATGTTTCATCAAAAAATGTAACACAAAGCATTTTTTATGATTTATCATTTGCAATTTTTCATACATATTTTAACATACACATATTTATACAATGTCATAAACCATGCAAATTGTACAATTTCAGTTTTTAGGAACATAGATATATAGCAAAGTTTGTATTCAAAATATATAATTTTTTATGAGATTGTACTATGCAGCTTAATTCATTAAATTTGTATAAAATAAATACAAAATATATAATAAATTATTAATATAATAACAAATATTAAAGTCCTTAGACATTTCTTAATTTTTCAGTACATACACGGAAGGAATTAACTGATTAAAAATTACTATGAATCTGGTTGAATCTGTGACGGTAATTTTCGTTTTCGTGATAATTGATAAAATACTAAGTCGCATAGTAAATATTATGTGAAAGTAAATTTCACGCCTTGATAGTTTAAGTAACATAACAAGAAGCCTTTAAACTACACGCAAAATTAAATTACATTAAAAATTACTATACTGTACATTAACGCTGACATAAAAATAGTTTGCTTACATTTTTATAAGCACTGTTTACTTTCAAATTAATAGAATTATAGACAAATTTGTCATACAGTATAGTAAAAATTGCTATTCCGTATCACAAATTTTTTATAATTCTAGTATTTTGAAAGTAAACAGATTTGTAATAATGTAAACAAAATATTTCTATGACAGCGCTGCTGTACAGTATAGTAATTTTTAATGTAATTTTATTTTGCGTGCACAGTCTGGCGAATAGCCGCGAGGTTAAAGTACGACGGCTTATTAAGAAACAGCGCCAGGTACCGAGTTCGAAACTCGGAGAGGGATTTTTTTTATAATGTTAAAATTATTTTACTAAGTCAAAAAGTACAATTTATTAAGGTGATTCTTCAGCTATATAAGAACAAAAAGGATAGAGCTAATGATTACTTCATTAGCGGGAAAGAGAAGCAGCGAATTCGACTGAAGAGATCATCTTAAATGCATTTACCGTCACAAGTTTACTCGGATACATAGTAATTTCTAATGAGTTATTTTCTTCCGTGTATTATTGGTTATTGATTAAAACTCCATGAAAAACCATAAACGTTTAATTAAATTGAAACCAAGCAGATTTATTTTAATTATGGTAAAAAGTTAAATTATTCTTCTTAATATTACTAATTCAAAAATAAAAATAAATAAGAACGCAGTTTTTCTTTTTTAGTGAACATTTTATACAAAATAATAGAGTCTGAAAAAGTTGTCTTACTTTTATTATAGTTTGCCAAAATTGATATCAAATATTGAAATAATAAATATTTTAATTTCAAGTCAACTCTATTTTCTCTTTCATTATTTTGTATGTGATAAAAATTGATTGACAATATTTTTTTTTTCATATTAAAAAATGTATAAATAAGACGAATGAATAAGAGCAAACTATTTTTGCAGTAGTTTGTAGCTGTTAATTATCATTTTGCAATTTTAGCACAACGCTGATTTGAGAATGCACAGAGATGCGATGTGCCAATGTAAGTGTAACACAGACAGTTTGTAAAGTAATTTTCATTTTTATTTAAAGTGTCGTTTGTTTGAACGTTACGATAAACTACCGAGCAAATGTTGCCTGAAAAAAGTGTCTCAGAGACTGGCCGCGTATAATAAACAAATAAATGTTGTTGGGAGTATATGCACTGGTAAAAATAGTTATGTTATTTAGCAAAATGAAAATTATGTTCAAACAATGTGTAAATTCAATTGAAGTGCATCCAAATTTGTGAATATAAATGGACTTAAAACCATTATTATTTGTTCATCTGAAGTAATTTAAACAATTAGTACTTAATTATTATTTGTAAATAATTTATTTATTTTAATTGAATATAAATAAATAAATAAATAAATAAATAAATAAATAAATAAATAAAAAAATGTTTTAAAAATCAACATTACAGTTAGTAAATTTCGGTTATTAGTTAAATTATTATTACTATATTTGTTGTATTTTTAATTATTATGATCAAAATACAGATGATCTGTTGAATGAAAATGTTCGAGCCTGTTATTTTCTACTTTATCGATTGAATGGCAATATATTGGCATTCGATACAGTGTCACAGTTTTCACAAGTCGAACTGCATGTAGATGACGTTAAAATCCTTTTTTAACAAATATTTATTAATATTTATTTATTTCAGTATATATAAAAAAATACATGTTATATTACAGGATAAAGTTTAGAGTTCTAGAGCTAAAAAATAAGTGTTTAAAAAATGCTTTATTTAATTAATATATAATAGACCGGGCAATTACGAAATATCGTCTGTCGGTATACTGAATTTCTGCAGTTCGTTTCTGGAGAGAAAATCTACGTAAGGTAACGAAAAATAAATTTTAAAAGTATAATAAGAAGTAATAATAATATTAATACGAACTATAATATATAGTTTAGAAAATGCTTAATTCATTAATTCCAAGCAAATGTCTTTGAAATGAAATATATTTTAAACTAGCTGAAATTCCGACTTCGCTCGGGCTAAACCCTGTGAATCCCTCCCTATGACCGTGTATGAGTCCGGACTAAGTCCCTAGTTCCACTCGAAATATTTCTATGAATCCACGTTAAACATGATGAAGGCTTGACAAACATGGTCCTAATTGAGACCATATTTGGCCTTAATGTGACTATATTTGTCCTGAATAAGGATAACTAAAAAAGGAAAAAGCTTGACAAACATGATCCATATTGGCATCATATTTGGCCTTAATTGGACCATGTTTGACCTTATTCTGAACATTGTCTGAGAAGCTTTTGAGAACCTTTGCACAACCTTGAAAACAAACTCCAAACCACTTCCTGAAAATTTCCTGAAAATTTTCTGAAAACTTTCCGAAAACTTCCCGAAAACTTCCCGAAAACTTCCCAAAAACCCTCTGATTAACCCCTGATAACCCCCCAAGAACCCTCCGAGAACCCCCCCGAGAA
>JABFPJ010000504.1:0-39588 GCA_022817425.1 Gryon sp. ZL-2020 | reverse complement strand
TGAGGCTTAATTAGGCCAACATTGGATTTCATCAAATATCTCATACCAGGGAGGCCTCGTTAGGCCCATATTAGGAATACCTAACTAGGTAATTTATAGGTTAGCGTTTCAAACCAAAGTGGGTCCCACAAAAATCCCACATAAGGCCAATGTTGGTCCAATTTTGGAACAGGGTTTGCCCAAAAAGGCCCCAGGTTCATCCAAGTTCAAAATTCTACGAGGGTTCTTAATTGAAGATTACACACAGAAAATTAGTCTTTCAAAAATTACTATACTAGATAGTAAAGAAAGGAGACAATTTGTTTTATGTAATGTTTACAGTATTAAAGAGAACAAAATACCAGAATTATATGCATTTTTACAATACTGTATTAGATATATTGAAACACTGTATTGTAAAAATTCATATAATTCTGGTATTTTGTTCTCTTTAATACTGTGAACATTACATAAAACAAATTTTCTCCCTTGTTTACTATCTAGTATAGTAATTTTTGAAAGAATAATTTTCTGTGTGTAAGCGGAAGCATAATAAAAAGGATCATATGTTGTTCATATATTGTTAATATATTAACAATATATTATTTTTAAATCATATGTATTGACAATATATAAACAATATAGTGATAATATATTGCCAATATAATGTCACTATATTGTACTATATATATACTATATTGACCATATATTGTGAATGTAAGTAAAAAAACCTATAATTTGTAATAGAAACTACATTCTTAACAAATAAAACTTTTGTTTTGATATTGAAAGTACTTGTTTAAATTGTACCTTTCAAAAGGAATAGAAATAATAAGTTTCTCTCACGATGAAAGTGAAAAAAAAAGTATTTGATTCAATTATTTTTATCATAAAACATCAGCTTTCTTAATAAAAGAGTCAACCTTTACAAGAGGGAGTAGTATTTAAAATGTTAGTATGTAAATCGAACATCATCGAAGCGAGGTGATCTGTTTACTAGATGCTTCCCGCTGAACGTGATTGCCTGTGGCATCGAGAAGAGGCTCGCTTCTGGTGAATCGCGCTTCGGTTTGGTAATTAGGTGAATGGGTCTGACGGAGCAGAGAGAAACCTGTAACTTGCTGGCACGAAAGAGACGGCCTTTGCTCGCAAGAACTCAAATCTACTTAGTTTAAGTCGTATTAAAAACTAGGTGTAGAAAAGATCAAATGTAAAGTATTAGTTGCAACTGTTTTATGAAGTTATCTTTTATGCCAAACTTATTTCAAAGTTTAACTTCATTTCTTAAATTTCATTTTATTATTCAATCACTATTTTTCGTATTTATTTTTTTTTTTTTTTATTCCTAATAAAAATCATCATATATTGTCTATATATTGTTAATATATTGACAATGTACAATACTATATTGACCATATATATTTGCATATTTTCCATATATGAACCATATATTAGCAATGTATTAGCACTTTATAAAAAAGTAATCCATATATGGATTATATATGGTCCATATATGGTCCATATATGATTTTATGAATAATATATTGTTAATATATATTTTATGTATAAACAATATATGACTCTTTTTACTATGAATATTTTCTCTTTTTTATCTCTCGTGTAGAAATAATGAAATTTCCGTATCGCTGTTCTGATTTTGACAGATAAAAGAGTCCGATTATTTGGTATTCATAGAAGTGAACGATGCAAACAAATGATGGATAGTTTTATGGATATTCACTTCAAACAATCTGATTATCCCAAAATATTGTGAAAAATGAAGATAAAAGATGAGGTTTTACCTGATTCTTCGCCAGTTGAAACCAAGTGTCAATAATGGCAGGCAAACGGTCATGATGATAGTTTCGGGTGGTTTTCACACTGAGAAACACGTCATCGAGTGTCGTGGAAATCGGAACCATAGTCGCCGTCGCAACGGGTGGTGTCACCGCCGTGTCGCCGCCAATTATACGACGAATCGGCAACCTGACAGCGCCATTGTTGCCATTTAATACGTCGGCAACCTCTTCGTCAGTCCACTGCGAATAATAATTAGACAAGATTACTCTTTATGTCGCCAACAATGAGAAATACAGTAAATCAGATTAGATCGAGAGAATGAAGAAAAAAAAGAATGAAAACAGAAGCTAAATGGCGACGCTTCAATCTTATCTTTGTAACATCAATTTTTTCCGTTTCTTCAGTTTGAATGAAAGTTATAAGTTTGATGGATTCAAACGATAAAATGAGGATAATTGTGTTTAATTTTTATTTATTTTTCATTTTATGTTAATTTAATTTGGTTTTTATATAAACATTTTGATGTAATAAAATTATAAGGTATTTCGACTTTGAACTCATTTTCATTTAACTCCGGAAATAATTAATAAATGTACATTTTGAAATAATTATTTGACAGGAAATTATAAAATTATAATATAAATATTCGATTTACAACAGAAAATGTATTTAAATTTGAATTATACACACGACAAGTATTTATTAATCAAATTATATTTAGGTTAAAACTTCATTAACACTTTGATCATTTTTGTTTTAATAATTTTATAGATATATTCCTGTTTCGTCTATTAATGTATTTTTATTCAGATTAAAAGTAAGCCTTTATGGAAAAATTCCTTCATGGAAAAAAATGTATTTGACAAAATATATAGTATAAGTTTTTGCCGGATTTCATATGTGTAAAATATATAAAAATATATTTTCAATATATTTGTTTTATTTGTAATTTAAGTTAGCGTATATTTTTTTGATATATATATTATACATTTTTATTATACATATATTTTTACATATATATTATGAAATATATAGTAAATATATGTATAAAATTGTTTGCTGGAAATATACTTTGTATATTTTAAACATATTTTTGCTAATATGTCTAAATATATTTTTTGTTATGAGAGTTAACCTGACAAGAGAAAATATATTTCCATATATCCAAAAACATATTTTAATATATGCACATATATTTTCGATCAAATGTTATATACTTAATATATATTTAAAATATATTTCTAAAATATTGTTGTAAAAATATAATCAAAATATATTTACATATAAAAATTATATATATTTTCAAATATATTATAGTGGCAAAATGTTATATATTTTGACATACATTTTGATATATATTTTTTCCGTACGGGATATATAAAATTGTGAAGTAAAGAACAAATATGACATTATATCGTAATCAATCATGAAACACATAAGATGAGCACAAAATAGTCCAGAAATAAATTCCACAACATTTATGTGGATACATCCAATGAAATAAATGCACAATTGTTGATCCTTCTCACAGTAGCCTCTTCGCTAGTAGTTCAGAATGAAAAATCATGCAAAGTCTTTCATTGATTGTGCTCACGAATACATTTAATCTTGCCATTCTGCTGTCTTTTGTTCAAGACCAGGAAAGGCTAACAAATATTAAAGCAGTTATACTTTATTCAGAATACATATTGTTTTGTAAATTTAATTTAATGTCTTCGCATATAATTCTTAATTCTTATCTGAAGCTGATGCGAAATATGCTAAATTCTATTGTATTACATTTTATCCGACAAAAAACAAAGCCATTTCATTTCAAACTCGTTTTCAAACTTGTATATAATAAATAATTAGTTGGCGTATAATAAATAATACATTTCCAAGCAAAATGCAAAATGTGAAATTAATATCATAAAATGATTGAGTCGTATTACAAAACAGCCGGCAAATTTGAGCTATACAATTTGTCATCACTTTTGAAACTTGCTTTATCGTATGAAATACATTAAATTAATTTATCTTGTCAAAGCATTTTGATTGGCTATTCAACGAAATATTAAACGTTTAATTATTGATAACTAAAGAATACCCAGACATATACAATTCTCAGAAAATGATTTTAGTCGAATAAATTACATTCAACTATCACGTTTTATGTGTCAATTTCAATTCCGTTCTTGAACCTCAAACTTATCCTCTTTTATCTATTCAAATTGATTATTATTACAATAAAACATTTTTTTCGCGTTCTTACAAGAAAAATCTTTGGATTTGAAATTGATAAAATCTAAGAAAGAACATAATTAAAATGAACAAATCGTATTTGATTTAATTGCACGTTCGCATAATATATGTACATTCGCAGATATAATTGTATATACACGCATTTATTTTCAGATACGAAATATCACATTTCATTGTGTATCTCTTGTTGTATAAATGAAAAATTTCTCATCATTCAACGGCTCGTCTATTGTCTTATTTATGCTCTGTTGCATTCGCGTATTTTTACGGTGTAATAAAATGAACTTTTTCTTGCATCTTTTCTGCGTGTTATATAGAAGAAGAGCATTGTTAATTTGCATTGATTGAAATGTAATAAACTTTTTTTTGTACTATAATGAAATCAATGTAAAAAGTACTGAATTTAAAACAATGTGACGTAATAAGTTATTTTTATATTTAAAATGACATATTAGAAATAGAAATATTAAACTATATAAAAATTAAAATGTATTCCTAAATAAATACACAAATATATTTGGCAAAAGTTATATATTTTATATAAGATAAATGTCCCACTTTGTGATAGGTTAAGCACCTATTTGTGTTAGTTTAATTCAACGAAAATTTTCTAATAAATGTATAAAATAACTCAAATGAAAGTTATCAATAAATAAACGAAAATGTAAACTGTAATATGCAATTTTTTCTTTTCGATTTAAAAATATTTATATGCAATTATTTACAAAAACTATCACAAATTGGGTCTATAACACAAACTGGGACATTTACCTTATTTTTTAAAAATATATTTCTAAATAATATTTGCAAAGTATATTTAAAATATATTTTCAAAAATGTTTTAGCGACAAAAAGTTATTTTAACGTACATTTTGATATATACTTTTTCCGTACAGGCGTTTCAATTAAATTATATATATTTTGTATTTGTACAGATGTTTGATGATAAAATTGTGTAAAAGTGTATTTGTACTGAAAGTTATTTGTTATATTACGACAGATTTTATATTTTCCGAGGTTTAATGGTTACGCTCAAATTGTCAACTTTCAAACTGATAACTTAAAGTTTCTCTCAACTGTCATATTAAAGGATATAAACTAGACAGACATTGAAGAAACTTTGGCTTGTATTATTTGACATCTTCAACCTTTGAACTCAATTGAGTTATATTTATTTAATGTAAACATATATAAATGATACAGTAATAACATCATTAAACATTATTAATTATAAATTGCTTAATTACTTTAATCTAAATTTAATAGTTCACATTATAAAACAAGGACTCAATTTAATTGCATTTAATTAATTATACAATGAAGTTAAACACATCAAAACAATCAGTTTAGCATTCCATTATGATTAATTAAACATAAGCAATTTTCGGATTCAATCAAATCTAACAACAAGTAGAGACTAACAATGTTTGTAGCAGTAACTAAATCTAACTAAACTTGGACTTACAATTACGCAAGTAATTACACATATATTTATATATAAATATATATAAATTATAAATGTAAATTTATATAAAATGTATATTTCGATTTTTTTTTTATAAAATATATGTAAAACAATATAAAAATTTAAAATTATTATATATAATATATAAAAAATTAAACCAAGTTATATTTTATATTTTCGTCCTAAAGGCGAATTTTTTAAAGATAAAACGCCATTAATTAACTTGAATTAAAAATAATGAAAAAAAAGTTGCGCAGAGAAGAAGATGGAAAAGAAAAGTTGTGGACTAATTACGGAGTAATTATAGGGATTTGAAAGGAAACGTCACCTGACGCGGCGCTACGGCCTGATAGAGTAGAATGGTGGCGTACGCAGTCGCGAGGATGAGCGCGAGTGCCTGCAGACCCCGTCTGGTCGGCAAGACCCGGGGCATTATTTTGGCCCCTTGGGGCGGCCCCGCGTGCGGGCCTTGCGCCCCGAATTTGCGCCCGTCTGTGTCCTCGACGGCTTTTCCCTCCCAATCCAGTCTCAATAGCAACCACTCCACATTGTCCAGCTTCGACTTTTCGGCGCCAGTCATAACAAATGACAAAATCCAACAACTTCGGCTCCAGTCCCAATGTAACTTCACACTTTAAATCCGAAAAACCAGCGTCAAATTTCTCACTTCCACTTAGGATCCCATTATTTTCACAATCTTTTCTTCTAAAATTATATACACTTAAATAATATTTATGTTGAATTTGAGTTTTCGATATTAACAATGTGTGAACATTTTATCGAGTTTAGAGTTGAGGTAAATTCGGAATTAAGATAAGAAGAAACATTTTAGAGCCGCGAAACACTTAACGGGAGACACTTTCAAGCCAAAGATGATGAAATGCGAATTTTCGAGATGATTTTGAGATCGTAAACGCACTCGGCGATTGATACTCGGCGCGTTAAACACGTGACACGAGCAGTGGCAAAAGGAATTCGGAAGACGCACAAAACACGAACCGAAACCACCTGCTCGGCAGCCCGACAGACCACCGACTGAACACATGGACCGGTTGCCATATGTAAACACTGCCGCAGCCGAGCGGCGGCGAGAGGAGAGGGCGAAAGAGAGAGAGAAAGAGAGCATGGCGGGATAACGCCGCTATCCCTACTACTTTCACAACAGTTCGATCGTTGAATGTCCAATTTCTTTCTTGACATAAGTGTACGGAGGGATGCCGATTGCAAAGGGGCAACAAAGTTGAGGTTTGAGATTATTTTTTTAATAATTTTTATTAATTGTTAATAACAGTTTTGTAAATATTATTACATAAATAAATAGCGAATCAAAAAAGCGACAATTGTATATTAAATTTAGATTTTTATGAAAATTGGAAATTGTCAAATTGGACAATGAAAATTCTAAATTTTTAAGAATATTCTACAAAAAATTTATATAAATTTTAATCTTCTTCATAAATTTTCGATTTTGTCATATATTTTTGAATTTTTCATAAATTTTGAAGTTTTGAAACACTTTTTAATTTGTTTTAGTTTTCATTATTATTTGGCTTTTTCATAAATTCTTAATGTATTAAGATTTATATAATTAGCAACTGCAATAAATAGCAATTAAGATAATTAGCAATTACAAATTTTTTGCAAATGTTAATTTTAAGTAAAAAAAATGTACCACTTTTTCAAGAGGTAAAAGTAATTAAAAGGTGGCAATAATGCACTAACCTGATTTTCGAATGATAAATCTCTATATAAATCACAAGTCTATACACAGGTCTGTAGACTGCCTTGAAAAAAGTGGCACCAGAAATGAAGCTGTTTAGTTCCATCATTAGCCGCATGGCGCAAGTGTCAAGGGGAGTTTGTAACGAACTGTTTGTTTACGTTTCAAATTTAACAATGTCACACGATTAACTATTTAACAAAAGAATGGTTTTTACAAAATAAATTTCTAATTTAAAAAAAATAAAATTACAAATTAAGAATATTTCATCTTCAATTTTTTCTAATAGCATCTTTGGTATATTGAGGTTATGTTTAAATGATTCATAAGCATGAGAAAAAGACTCCCCTCTATACTATGACGCCATCTGGTGAAAATAGTAATTTTCAGCTTGAAAAGTGGTATCATTTTTATCTTATATGGATAGTAGTAAGCAGTGTGCAGACCTGTGTATACGACAAATTTGATATAACCTGCAAATTGGTAATGTCACTATCACTCTTTTGCTAAAAATAAAGAAAAGAGAAGTAAGGAATCCAAGGTATTTAAAAAAATTATTCGTGTTAGCAAATCAAGAGACACGGTAGTGTCTCTAACCAAGTAGAACAAAAATTGTTTTTTGTGCGGCTAGCAATACCGTGTGTCTTTTCAAAACAAATGCCGATTTTTAACATACAAAAAAAGCAACAATTACAATAAAATTGCATTTTTTTTGCTATAATATTGTTACCATCATCGACCTGAAGAAAATAAGAAAAAAATACAAATTTGAAATTGGTCCATCGGTTCGCGTGATATTAAAATTCAAAAATCGCCGCTTTTTCGCACAAATTAAGAAACTTTCGTGGCCACCTTTTCAGAAATAGCAGATAATAAGGCCAACAAATAGCCAAATTTATCTCGTCAAATATGATATAAAATCTTTTGTTTTAAACAATTTTTATTATACAACAAATTCTAACATAATAATGATTGTAACACCATAATAGCTTATCCGTGAGCCTATTATGGCATAATTATGGCCAAATCTTTATAACTACCATCTAGTAAGGTTAGAACAAGGCCAAAACATTACTAAAATAATTTTTTTTTTAAAGGAAAACTTATGGGCAGCTTAATGTAGGCTTAGCCATGTTTAATGGGAACCTTAGGGAAAATTAACACTTTAGTTCTGCAGGCTGCCCCTTCCCTTTCAATATGACGACTTACTAAGAGACACAGCAATAAGGAAAACGAAAACAATGCAGGGCCGTATCAATCAACTGCAATCACTCTGATTTTTTACGGAAATTTATGTTATATAATATTAAAATAAAAAATTGCTTAATAATTAAAACGAAATGCCAAAAAGCGTACAATACTGTCAAATAAATACATATTTATTTTTTTATATAATTTTGTTAAACATTTACCAAACAATTTGTTAATGTTGCAATATGCAACCCCCACCCTATAAGGGGGGGTGTTATATATATCATTTCGATGCATTTTTTCATGCTGATTACGAATATGCAAAAACATTTTGGCGGTCAATTAACCATACGTTCACTTTCATAGGATTTTTTTATTTTTCTATTCATAATGAGTTAATTGACTGCCAATTAATAAATGTTTTTGCATATTCGTTATCAGTATGAAAAAATGCATCTAAATGATATATATAATACTCCTCTTGGGGGGGGGGGGTAGCATATTGCACCATTACCCTTTTAATTATATACTATGAAATATGATTAATGACCATTGTCTTATGGAACAATTACTTATGAGTCTATTTAATATATTTCATACGTACGTAGTAATTCGTTGCGAGATCCTTCCTGTTTCCAAACTTTTCCAAAAGTACGGGATTGTGAAGAAACGTCCCCAATAAAAAGGAATTCGAAATACTCTGTATAACAACATTGTGTGGATCCCCGATCAAAAACCAGGATTAGTCTGTTTCTGGAAAGAAACTCTGTACTTCTGGTGGAACAAAAAAGTTTTAATGTGTATAATAGTACTCTCTTGATATTTTGACTAAATATTTGCATACAAATTTCAGAAATAATGTTTAGAAGTTGATTTTAGAAAAGTTAACTTTCACAAATTTAAATATATCCCAATTAAACAAACATCAGGTTAAACAAATTTATATCAGGTAAAAACGACATATTGTTGGCACGTGTTGTGCTAATTAGTTACTCATTAAAAACGAAAAAAAATTTTTTTTAAATGTGATAGCGGAACTAGAGATTGATCAGTCAATCGAGTGTGAAAATAATAAGGGAATATATTGTATATTAACTGATTCACGTCTATTCGTCTACAAACGTCTACATGTGACCAGTGGAAGGGGAAGTGAGAGTGTGTGTGTGTTTACATTGACTTTCTTAGCAACTGTGAGTGTATTTGTACACACGTATATGAGAAGGTAGTAGAGTGGGGGATTCAAAACAGTCGGGAATCAGTTAAAGTGATATTTGTGAGTAGGTGGCGAAAAGAGAAAATAAAAGGAAAAGGACAGGTAAGGATACATATACTAATATTTCTTGTATTTTTCATATTTGCGGTTAACTACTACTTACTAATTATAATTAATTAATAATATAATTAATTAATGTTAACATTATTGTAAATGCAGTTTACGGCACAGAATAGTTTTTTGTGTACTGCATTTACGGTGCCCAAATGACGTAAAATCTTTTGTACCATGCGAAATAAACGTAAATGTTTTTAATAAAATATATAAATTGTGAAGAAAGTGAATTTCTTTGTATATAATAATAAAGCCAATTTATTATAAGTAAAATAAAATATATTACATATTACACAAGAAATTAAAAAATTTTTCAGTTTGCTCAAGATCGAACTGTAATAAATAGTTCCTGAAACTGCAAAGCTTGAGAAGCGCATTGTAAGCAACAGTGCCCAGATCAGTTCTTATTCAAAATAAAAAATAATAGATCAGTTATAAATTTAATGTTTGTCATACTTGAAAAGTAACAATTATCTTAGCATATAACGAATTAAAGTATAAAATATAATTTAAAAAATATTTGTTAATAATGTACGTAATGTACATAATTAATATATTTATTTCTTAGGTTATTATAATATTTGTGATGCATTATTTTTGTACATTTTCATATTATACCAGTGAGCATATAAAACATATTAAACAATATACTTTTACGTAGGTATCAGAAATTAATCGTATAACTTGTTTTCAATATATTGTTATTACTTACGTAGCACGTTTTACTTTGATAATCCAGGTTTTCTTCCCTTTATGTTCATAATCGCAGTTAGGAAACCGATAAAAACTTAATTCAGGATTGCTTTTCGAAGTGTTTGAACAATTTGGTACTCAACACGATTATCCTCCTTTTTCATTACTTAAGACCATTTTTTAATTGAAAAATTAGTTTTAAAATACAAGTTTCACTTATAAAGTCATATGTAAACAATGCAGCACCTAACACCATTAATATTGCTGTCAGACGCGTGATGTCTCTTCGAGCGCTATGAATAAGGCGTATTGTATTTGTTTCATTGTTTCCAACAAGAAAAAAAACGAAAAATGCGAGGAAAGGAAAAATGTGCAATTTGACGATTTTTCGACGTTTTCGTGAATTGATCAATTTACACAATTTTTCAATATTGTCATGGATTTTCGACTTTTTCATGAATTTGTCATTTTTTCATGAATTTGCAACTTCTTTTTATGAATTATTGATTTTTCATGATTCTTAGACTTTTTCATGAATTTTCGATATTTCAATGAATTTGTCAGATTTTCAAGAATTTTCGATTTTTTCATGATTTTTCCGCTTTTTCATGAATTTTCAACTTTGACATGAAATTTCGATTTTTTCATGAATTTGCCAGTTTTTTCATGAATTGTTGATTTTTTCATGATTCTTCGACTTTTTCATGAATTTTCGATATTTCAATGAATTTGTCAGATTTTCAAGAATTTTCGATTTTTTCATGATTTTGTCAGATTGTCATAAATTACGGATTTTTTCATGATTTTTCCGCTTTTTCATGAATTTTCAACTTTGACATGAAAGTTCGATTTTTTCATGAATTTTTCAGTTGTTGATGAATTTTCGATTTTTTGATGAATTTTTTATTTTTTCATGAATTTTCGACTTTTTCATGAATTACTGATTTTTTCATGATTTTTCGAATTTTTAATAAATTTTCTATTTTTTAATGAATTTTTCAGATTTTCATGATTTTTCGTTTTTTTCCCTCGTTTTTCGATTTTTTCATGAATCATCGATTTTTCATGATTTTTTGATTTTTACATGAATTTGTCATTTTGTCATGAATTTGCTAGTTTTTCATGAATTATTGATTTTTTAATTTTTACATGAATTTGTCATTCTGTCATGAATTTTCGACTTTTTCAAAAATATCTAATTTTTTCAAGAATTTGGCAAGTTTGTATGAATTTTCGATTTTTGCATAACTTTGTCAATATTTCAATTATTTTCAATTTTTTCATAAATTTGTGAATTTTTGAAAAAAGTCTAAATCTTGAAATTTGAATTGACAAATTTTTCATGAATTTTCGTTTTTTCATAAATTTTCGATTTTTTCATAAATTTTTTATTTTTGCATGAATTTTCGATTTTTTAATGAATTTGTCAGATTTTTAAGACCTCTCAATTTTTTCATTATATTGTCAGTTTTCATAAAATTTGAATTTGTTTATGAATTTGTCAGTTTTCCATGAACTTATTTTTTTATATATTTTTAACTTTTTTGCAGACATTTGAACTGCTACAACAACGAAGTGATTTTTTAATTCATGATATAACACGAAAACTCATATGAAAATTCATATGATTTTGAGAAAGTTTTATTCTCAAGTTCTCATATGATTTCTCATTTGATTTATTATAATAGTTTTCATATGATCTTTTTAAACAGAATTATGAATTTTTATTCTTATGATTTATAATAAATATTCGAATATGGTGACTGCAATATTTTACTCATTTTCGCACAATTTCTAGGTTATTTCTTTTACACAAATTATAAATTATTATAATGATTTTAATGTAACATTTTTAAACATATATTATCACTTAACCTTGAAATTGTTGCAACAATACCAGCGTTTTCAACATCATGCTGTAATGATAAACTTCGTAACTCATTAGATATTTAACTTACCGGCTGTTGTTTCCTGAATTACGATTAATTCCGTACAAAAATATGCGTGTTTCGATTTCTTTTCCCGTATTTACTTTTAATTTAATATTAATGCTATTGATTTTATTTCCATTGTTATAGGTTAAATTGTATTTTTCTTGACTGATTGTTTGGTAAGTAAGTTAGATTGATATCAAAGTATCAATATAAAATATTTATATATATAACACGTTTGTTTATAAATATATATATCTCACAGTATTCTCTGTTTATCTCACTAACTTTATTAACGTAGATAGATTCGAATGTTATTTCCATAAAATGTCAGTTAATATTATTTTTTTTTTTTTTTTGTTGTGTCAGTTAATATTATGTTAGACAATTTGTTTAACTATACAATTGTAAACATACAAATTAAAAAAAGTAAGGAAAGTCAGAATATTATTAATACCAACATAAAACAAATTTATAAATATAATTTAAAACTGACAAAATTCAAATAACTTATAAAAGTTGTTTAATTATACAACGTAGTACATTACGACGTACGTCAACTCGCAATTTCAGTTAAATCATGCAATCTTTCATTATGTACAACAAAATAGATTTCGAATCCAGAAATGACGGCAAAATTTGTGCGTTGTACTATAGCAGTAGGCGTGAGAGTAAAACTCATCAGAATTGAAACGTAATACGCAAATGTGAAAATTAATTTATTTACAAAACGACGCAATTTTGACATAAATGAAGCGCGCTCATAAAGCTCTTTGTATTTAGCAAACTTTGAATTAAAACTTGCTATTTATTTGTTGAAAATTAATTCAGGTTTCAAACGATAAAATGAGAAAATGAATGTAATGAAAAAGCTCTATTGTCATATGAATATTTTTATTATTTAAAAAAAGTACACAATCTACGTAGTTGATTTACATATGCCTTTTATTATAATTTTTTACAAATACTTTTTACAAAGTAACTTAAAGTTTAAACTAGGAAGCGAGATGAATGAATGCAGTATAATAAAATTCATAGTGTAAAAATCACTTTACCTACGTACTTTACGTGAAAAAAGATGTTGGCATCTGTGGAAAGTTTGTAATAAAATAATTGCTGCATCATGAATCAGTTATTAACTGAAAGCAGCAATAATAAAGTTCAAATGATCAAAAAGCTTCAAGTTTCTCAAAAATGTCACATAATTGTTTCACTTTTGCAAACTCAATTGCAACATATTTTCATGTATTTTAGATAATGCGAAACAATTAATTGCAACAGTTTAAAACTGAAAACGTGGGTTTTCCAGTAATTACGCCCATCCAACTCGCTTCACTGCACGACAATCAAAATTCTATTCGCAATATATATTGCTGAAAAATATCATCCTTTCATCGTTGGAAAAAACCACACAATCGACATTTCAAAAGCACTAATAAAATTATACAATCACACAAATTGTATACTACTAAATAACTTAAATGAAATAATAAATGTACATTAAATCGATCGTGTAGTTTCAAACATGATATTGTTCATCAAATCTGAATTTACAAAATGTCGGCAAGCAAATTATTAAATGATGCCGATAAAAATGACAAAATTGCAAATTTAGTTACAATAGTGTTTGAAAACAAAAAAAAATGTATAATACTGATTACATTACGGTTTTAGCTCGCAGTATTTACATTTGTACAAGACAAAGTGTGTTGACCACACTTAAATGTATATCTGATCGTAAGTACTCGTCTTTATCAAAGAGATTGCAAAAAATGATCGTAAAATAAAATATTTTCAGTTCTCAATAGTCAAGTTTAAGAACGCGTGTTTTAAATTGTCTATTTATACAAAAATTTTTGATAATTATTTGTAAAAATTAGTTATATTCAAGGTTTATGAAACTCTTCGACGCAATAAGACTATACTGTTATATAATTTTAGCGCGGGTCCCAGCCTCAGTTTCAGTAGGGATACTAAATCTTCTTGCGTCAACATTAGGAAAGCTTCTCCATCAATATTCTGTAAAAAATTAAGATAAACATTATTGAACATTTATTCTTTTTAAAACTGTGTAATAATTTTGAATAAAAAAAGTATATTTCAAAACTTACGTGTTTCCTAAAAACGCTTCCAAATTCTCGACAGTTGGGGACACTTTGTACAAATTTAATGACTTCTTCATTTGACCATCTTCTAGGATTAGTGGTTTGTTTAGAGACGATCCTGTTCAATGCACTGCAATGTTTAGCCCAAACTCGTGGCGGCTCAGGTGCCGGGTTATATCCTGGATTATAAACCGAATTGTACAGATCCATTCTGAGCTGCTTTTCTGGTACATTTGAATTGTGCGTCATGGAGTTAGCTGGAGAATCGACCGAATTCAAATTCGATAAAGATTCCTCCGAGTTTGGACGACTGTAAAGAAAAGTGTTATTTTTAATCAAACGTTTTTTTAAATGTTATTTGTTATAGATTTTAAATTAAAATCTAAACAAAAATGGTAAAAGAAATTGAACTTCAGACAGGAAAGAAATAGAAACTTTTATTATGATCATTTTAAGAAAATGTTTTAAAGTATTAAAACATTTTTTACATAATTAGTCATGCTGACAGAGTTCAATTTCATTTAAACAGATGATTAAAACTTACATATAAGAACGTTTTTTACGTCTCCTCAAATGTTCATCATCATCATCGTTTAACAAGCGTTTGCCACATCTAAAGTCGATTCGAAAAAATAAAAGCATTTTTTAATATAAACGTTTATTATCTCTAATCGCAGTTCGAGGTAATCTTTATTTTATCGACAGACACATTTCAAAATCCGACTTCAATTTATCTTGTTTCAAATAATCAAGAAAGAACCGAAAAGCGTTAACAAATCAAACATAAAGCAACAAAAAAATAAATAAAATAGAAACAAGCGTAAATTCAATTGACTCTTGTGAATTACCTGTCACTATTATCCTGTTTGTCGTTCGAATTGTCATCCTCCTGTTGCTTGTTGATATTTCGTTCGCTCTTCGTCGCTTTGTCCTCATTCGAACTCAACCTTTCCAATTTATCCACCTTCTCAGCCTTTATCTTCTCACCTTTATCAGTCTTTTCAGATTTGGGCTTGTCAATTACAAAGTCCTCGTCGTAATCATAACTATCATACTTATGATTAAGCCGATCCGAGACACGAGCTTTGTTCAAATTTTGCGACGAATATGGACAACCTGATGGCGAATTGTGTGTCGCAAATTTAGGACCCTTAATATGACCGATTCCACGACAGCCGGGAGTTCCGCATTCCGTACGTTCGTTCAAATTGTCCGAAGCTGTGAAAATCACGTGCAATTGAATTATTATAACTAGGTCAATTTGCGAATTGTGAGATGCACGAATGACAAGAATAATCGCAATTTCGCGAATCGAATATTGACACAATTGAAATTAGATTTCCGGTCAAATTTTAATTTAGAAAATACAAATGTTGCCTCTTTTGTGTTGAATGTAGAAATGATTGATTAATGGGAGTATGTTTGTCCACGATATGTTGTCGTAGTTTGCATTGAAAACAAGACTATTAGAGCGAATTATGTTATAAAAGTGTTTGCTGGGTGTTGTTATTATGTCGTGTATGTGATAGAGTCACTTACTCAGTGGCGGCTCCAAAGGATGTCCCGTTTTAGCACACCAACCCATTGGGTGAATGTCGGTCGAATCATCATCAACCCAGTAAGCATGATTTTCAGGCCATCCGTCAAAATGAATTTTCAACCTGGAAAAAGAATAAAATAACTTGTTTACATTAATGATTAATGATTGGATAAATTTAAGTACATTCTATTGTTCTAAAATATTGATTAACTTTATTTCAACTATAAATAATTTAACTCTAAGAACAAAAGACTTATGATAAGGTATATAATTAGTTATCATTTTGAATAATTTATAAATTATGGATCTTATACAAAGTACCTGAATATACCAATTAACAAATGTTTATTGTTATAATTAGTAAAATAATGATAATATAATAATTAAAAAAAAGTTTTGAAAATAAAGAAAATAAAAATTAGCTTCCATTTACCTCCGAATACAAGATCTGTATAAAAAAAGAAACGATATTAATGATACAGTTATTGAAAATAAAAATACATTTATGATGGGTTCCACCATTCTTTTTACAAATAAAGGTCATACAAAAAATATCACTCACATGTGATCCTTAACATCCTCCACGGTAGCAACTCGAATCAATTGCGGTACTCTTTTATCAACAGCTTCCAATTTCATGCCTCTCTTAAATCCACTTGCTGGTTTTTGTTTAAATGCTCTTGCCGGCGCTGGCACTGATCGCGTTTCTTTCAGATACTCATCCCATGTAAATGTTTTCGGGTCTTTGTAATCTAAAAGATATACAATTTATTGTTAATAAATAATAATTTGGGGGAAAAAGATAAATCGAATCATTACTCAATTTTGACTTTTTAAATGAATACGGATGTTGTGTTTTAAAACAGGACGAGGCTAAAATAATGTTCAAATATTCGTAAAAATCGATACTTACTATTGGGCGGAGTTAAGCTATGACCATTGTGATGACACCAGCCGACTGGGTGTATATAAGGTGAACTTATGTCTGCCCAATAATCATAAACTTCATCCCACGAGTCGAAATGAACGAGTATCCGCGAGTCCATTAGACCCGCGACACTTGCAACACACACGAGCGACGAATGCTTACGATCAACCGCTTCCAATTTCATACCAACTCGAAAACCGGTTGGAAATACAGTCTGAAAAATCAACCATTATTATATAATTAAATATCTGACTTAAAAGTTAATAAACGTCAATATATTATTATACATACATTTTTATTTGAAAAAATATTCTTTGGTGCAGCGGTCGCTTTGCAAACTCTTAAATAAACGTTCCAATTAAAGTTGCTTGCAACATAATTTTTCGGCGGATTCAATTTGTGACCATTTTTCTCGGCCCAACCGACTGGAAAAATATCCATACTATCAGCGTTGACCCAAAAATCGAAACTTTCAGAGTATCCGTCGAAATGCAAACGTAACCGGTAACCTAGAAACAAATTATTCTCATTTGATATCGATTTATTAAGGAAAAATTTTTATACTTTAAAGCATCAAATTTATTCAACCATGTAAGTTGATAATAAATAAATTTAATATGTTGTACTAAAACAATGTGAGAATTGAATAATATTATATGTATAAATAAAATTCTATACTTGTAATTGTGCACTTACCAACAACTTCGACAACTGACAAAACGCAGTAACGAGAAGGATGGTCCGGATCTATTCCTTCGAGTTTCATCCCAACTCTGAATTGATTTTTAGTGTATGGAAACGGATCCTTGAATAACTTGACAGGAGCTGCTTTTGCTTTTGTAAATTCCAAGTACTTTGCCCATGAAAAACCTAGTTTTCCCGTCAACCAAGGATAAGGCTGAAAAGCATACAATATTGTTCGATATATCCTCCAAAATAATATCCTACGAAATATACTCATAATATTCAAAAATATGCATTTTTATAGCACAATCTTCAAGTGTATGAAAATTATATAAAAGAATGTTTTCAATTTTTCTCTCAAAAAACAAATTTAAAGATAAAACAAACTTTGTGATATCTTTTGAAATTACCCTCGATTCTGTTGGACTTTCGGAAACTTCTTCATCCATTCCTGAAATCGTGTCTTTCGTATCTTCATCTGTTTCTGATTTTGGCTTGTCTTGAGATTTTTCGTCATTTTTATCATCGTCCTTTTTCTCATCTTTAACTTGATCTTGTAATAATTTCTTACGTTTTCGTTTGGCACGCATTTCTCTGTAAATAAAAAATAAAGAGATAATTAGAATCCAATTTTTCATACAAAATTGAACAGTAATGGAAAATATTTTAGTTATTTCATAAACATCTCATCAACTTACTTTAAGTCTTTTTCTTTTCTCAAAGCTTGTTGCTTTTTAGCTTCAATTACTTCTGTACATGATGGACTGCAAGAGATGAGACTTTCAAATTCAGATGCTAAGCCATGACATCCACACCCTTGGCAACAGTAAAAAGTATCAGCTGACACAGGCCGAACTCTTCTTTCTTCACCTTTACACAAAGAAAAGAATAATTTAGATATATAAAATAATTTAGATATATAAAATAATTTAGATATATAAAAGAAATTACTTTTTATAAAATATAATTCTCAATAACATTTTATACAAATACATTTATTAATAAAAAAAAAATGTTGAAAATAATATTCAGTTTTTCAATTTTATTTTTTTTTCTTATTTAAGTTCCGACTTTAACAAGTTTGCAATAAAATAGAAATACTTAAAAATATGTAATATCAAGTAAAGTTTATACATTTATTTTATATTTAGGTCAAGTTAAAAAAGGCAAGAGGAAAAAATCAATTCCCTCATTATATAATTAATTGAAATTAATGAATAAGACAGTAATATAAATAAATAACTTCACTTACTTTTCTTTTCACATGAATTAGACGTGGAAGACGCTTTTGCTGAGTTTTGAGACAAGCAAACGTTTTCTTTATCACCAATATTGCTGTCCTTATCTTGCCTACTGTCATCTTCATCATCGACTTCCATGAAGCCAAACTCGTTCATACGGAACTGCAAATCAGACTTTATTATAGAGTATTTTATTTGTCAATTTTCACGATATATTGATATTTTAAACAATCAATTGTGTTCAGCCAAAGAATAATTGAATTAAGCATATCAATTATGTAACCAATTATGTAATAAAGAGATTAGTTAATATATAGATTAATGTAAACTAGTTTTTTTCTCTTTCTTTTTTCTATGAAATAATTGTCATTTTTAAATGGTCATGAATTTCAATTGTATAAAATTTTATATAACACTCAACTTTATATTAATAATATTGGTTAAGCAAATGTTTACTTCAATTGGAAAATAAACGTTTTCTTTTTTGTAAATATTTAACATTATCTATATTTAAACATAATTATGCTACTAATAATAGTGTAGTTAGTATATTGTACTTGAGAAGTTTATAATATTAATGTAATGAAATATATAATATTTAGAGTACTTGTTATATAAAATATTTTATGAATCTCTGCGGAGGTAAATTATTATATATTATATACCACATATTATTACATAAAATGAAAGCTGCTTTTATTGTCCAATTATTATTTATAAATTAATCTTATTATCATAATAATTTAAAATCAGTAAATATTAAAAAGAAAATATAATTATTCAAAAACAATGATATATCTTTAAACTAATTTAACCGTAAAATAAAAATTTGCATTTAAATGAAAAATGACGAAGAACGAATTAAAAGCTTCATATATGTGAACGAAAATGGCAAAGTCAAAATTAGAAAATAGAGCTTACCTTCATCGCGCATCCCGAAATTGATCCACATCCCTCTTTCCAATCAACAACCTTCGAAACATCAGCTGCTGGCTCGCTGAGACGTGAATTCGTATCCTCGCATTTTTTAATCAAAATATCGCTTTTGGTATCCTGCACAATTTCAACGCCATTGCTATTCGTCTTGATCAATTCGATTTTAATATCATCATCCATTGATGGCAACTTTGTAAGCTTCTCCTCGCTTGGCACGACTTTGATCAAAGTGATTTCATCATCATTATTTTGAATTCGCTTGTCTTTATCCTGATCCGGCTCAGGACTGCTTAAAGTATAATTCATGTCAAGTAAATTTTCATGCGGTGATTTGCGTAAATTTTGCTTCTTTAAGCGTTTCTCATTTGGAGCACGAAGGATATTGCTGATTGTTTTTCGCTTCTTTTCCGGTGGCGAAAATTCCTCTTTCTTTGGAATCGGCGTGATTACAGCCGAATCCGGGTTTTCGGTTATTTTGATGCTATCCGATGAATTGCTATTGCCTTTGCTTGCCCCGAGAAGACTCATCTTCGTAATCGGATGCAGCGGAGGCGGCTGAGTCGCAGAATTTGTCGTCTTCGACTCGCGTAACACTAAAACAAGAATAAACAAATTACGTTTTTTTTTCTATTTTACTTATAAATTTAATCATCAGTTTTAATTTCTTGTAAATCTCAATCGAAAAATAACTTTACAATTAGTCTTCTTAGAATCCATTCTTTCAAAACTTAGTAAACATAAAAAGAACTGAAATATATGTTTAAAACAATGATAAACATTGAATAATAAATTGTATTTAATCGTTTAACTTCAGCATTCTGACAACTTTTAGAATCATAAAGTTGAAATGAATACTCAAATGAAAAAACTTTGAAACAATTTTCATTTTACATACATTTACGCAACATCGTAAGAAACTTAATTTATTTATGTAATAAACAAGTAATATGATTGTAAATGTTTATGCATTTAACTTATTAAATTATAATTGAAATTGCATTCCAGTGCAGGATACGTTAATCGAATATTTTAGTCACTGTAACTTAATTTCAATTTGTTACATTTTCAACATGCGTCATACATGAAATAGGTTAGAAACTCTTCGGATATCAAATCTAAAAAGTATTGTATAAAATTAATATAAATAAGAGTATTTATGTATTAAATATATTTTTGTAATTATTATCAAAATATTATGTTTTAGATTTTTTAATTTTTATTTTTATTTCTGTTCAAACGATAATTTCATTAACTCAAACATTATGTTACAAAGTATCGTCTAAAATAAAATTCAAGAAATCTGCGTGAAAAAAAAATGTGATTTAATGGAAATTTACAGAGTATGTATACAAATATAAAAATAATTAAGAAGAATAAATAATAAATATTAGTTTTTAATATTATATATAAATTAAATATTTACGTTAATAATTAACATATGTTTTGCATGTGTAAAATGTAATGTGTAAACGGATGAATTACATTATCATAATTTGTTAATTCAAAAAAATTCATTTTTTAATGTTTTTTTTTTTTAATTTTCGTATAAGTTTCTTTTATTTTTTCATTTTTTGAATTATAATTATAATAAACTTAACAGAAACATTAAGTTTTTCAAAAAGTAGGATTGTTTTGTGGAATATAGAATAAAAGTTTGTTAAAAATATTACAAGTACTAAATATAATTTTGTAATTTTAAATTAGATTTATTTAATACAAAGGACATTATTTAAACAAACAAGAGCTAATTTTCTACTTTCAATGGTTAATTAAACTTCGTATAACAAGTTCTATAACTTCCTTTGTACTAAACTACTTTTTGGAGCAAATGTCAACAATTAAGTTGTATAATAAAAAAAATTATAAACAAAAATATTTTTTATATAAATAGTCTAAATTGCGCATCCAATTTGACTGATTTTAATGTTTAAAATTTCCTTTCTTAACAAAGTTTTTAGCTGGCATATTTTAAGGTTATATAAGTGAGAAAAATTAAAATTAATGTATATTTCATTTACTTCAGTTGAGTTAATTTGTTGAAAAAAGGTAAAATAATTATTACTTTATAGTTTCTTAATAATTTTATATTGTTCCGTAAATGTTAAACATTAAAAAATGAACAAAATGGATGCGAAACTTGTGAGTCACAGTTACCTGATATGACCATAGTAAACTACTGACTGATTTTTGAGGGTCTTATACGGGTCATGGGTGCATATATAGATATTTTGTTATATTCATAACTTTTCGGTATGAATAGACTTAAATTTGTCTTTTGATTTTCATGAAAACTAAAACTTTTGTTCTAATATTTAAGAATTTCTAAATAATATATTGTATTTATTAACTTTTTAAATATATGTTTTTTAGTTAACTTTTTTTTCATAATGTTTAAATTATATAATATTTTGTTGTATAAATTATTATTAATATAATTTTAGTCAATAAATTAACAAAGTTTGATATCGCAATGAAAATAAAAAGTTATGCTTTAAAATCAACCGAAATGAAATAATTTGAATACAAGTGAAAGTTTATAATAATCATTCAAAACATGTTTAAAGTTCTAGAGTGCCATTTATTAAGCAATATATGAAATTTTAAAAGTCATATTATGACTCGGAAAATGTTTTATTACACATTTTTTTGAGTTTAAATTATAACAAAAGTTGCATACACTTCGAACTATTTTCAATTGAAAATATATATTAAAAGGTAATTTATAACAAAGTTTAATTTAAAAAATATGTTTTAATTACGTTAACTGTTATTTGTATGACAAAAATATATTATTATTAAAAAAATAATAATTTAATTTGTACTTTTGGAACTAACTTTTTTTATCAAATTGTAAATCATTTCAATTTTCATACTGAAAAAACATCGAATTAATTATTATTAAATACATCAATTAATTTAATGGTAAAATATTCATCTTCATTACAAATTTGTGTTATATAATATCAAGTAATTATTTAAAAAATCTTCTAAAGGTAATTTAATTTACAAGTAAATGTCATATACTGGCATACATTTAACAACATAATTTAAAAACGATTTTACTGTAAAAAGCTGCAGTTAATTATTTAAAAAGTATCAATAACAATAATGTTTTCTCTTTTATTGTATTGTATTCCAGATGTTTCAAACAGAACAATTCTTTTATTAGAAAATGAACTAAGTAAACTTATAACTTATGTATACAACAAACTGATATATTTATGAAAGAAAAAACTTTGCTCTTGACAATAAATGACAATATTTATTATACATTTTTCGAGATTTATGTATAAATTAATTTCAATAATTATATTGAATTAATAACTAATTATATTAATGTATGATTTTATCATAAGTTTTTAAATATTATGATTAACATGTTACTTTATACTTAACAAAATAAATTCTCAACTAAAACCATCGAAGCAGATCTGCAACATTAACGTTCTCAAAAAGCTAATATATGAATTTATTATCATTGTTTATCGAATTGTATAATTAAACAAAAAAATATCGTATTTTGCATGAATTCACATTCACAAGTCAAAATCCAAACAATATAATGGCAAAAACTATTTTATTCATACCCAAAATGTTATCATTCGATTTTCATGCAATAATTATGTGTAAATGTTTACCAACCTCGTTACCATTTTCCATTTATCTTAGTTCATAAACTCTTTTCAAATTTAAACTAATAATAATGGTCTGTGCTTCTTTCGTTTGATTTCAAGTTCTATAAACTGTTTTCGAAACGCGAGCAAACGAAAAGCAATAGTTATGAAATGCAAACAAAAACTAAGTTTAAAAACACGAATAAATCTCGCGAAAGATAAATTTTGAAAAAAAAGTCCCAAAATGTATGATCGAAGAGCGTTCGCTTCGATTGGAAAACAAGCTTTTCGACGTGTGCATCACGACGACGTGCGATCAATATTGCGCGAGAAATAAATTGAGAAAAAGCGTCGGACGAAACAAGATCGTGGAAATTGAATGAACGCAGGGGCCCGGCTGTAAAAAGCGACTCGAAACATGGCAGTCGAAAAAAATATGATACAATTAAAAAGGATTAGTCAAATAAGCGTGAGTTATCTGGGACAAGCCCAAGCTATGATTAGAGATGGTTGACCTACTTTGGTTAATACGAGAAAAACGCGCATTATAACAAAGTTTGAAAACGTCCATTTCTACAAGCCAGTCTACAACAACTAAGCTCGTCGTCAACATTTTCATACGACTGTCATCTTATTGCATAATCGTTTCGTGCGCGTTCATTTGACTTTTGTTTTCTCGGCGATCTTTTTTAAAAATAAAATCCCGACTATTCGAACTTCGATTCAATCCGTTATAACACACAACATTCTCACTTATATATATATATATATAAATAAACCTGATAAACAGTCAAACGATTTCACATGAATGATTAAAAGTTATCATAAACATGATATACTATTTATTAATGCAATTAATCGATTCGACAAGAACAGAAAGACAAATAAACATAATAAAAAAAAAGATAGATGATGAACAAGGTTTCCTTGACAAACCTGTGATAGTTCCTTTGACATCGTTATTTTGTCCCGCGTTGATCTTGAGATTGAACATGCTTGGTTTCGGCCCACTTGGCTGCGGAAGTAGTGGCACCAGAATATTAGACAGATTATTAGACAAGTTTTTGATAGTCGAATTTTGTGCCACGGTTGCCGTGGTAGTCGCGGTTTGCGGCATCTGCGAAATCACCGGCGCGATCACCAGCTTGGATTTGCCTATTGGTGTAGTCGGCAATGTTCCTGCTAAAAAGTTCAAAATTCCAAACATATTATTATTATTATCATTAACATTAATTAATTACATCATACTCTAATCAAGCAAATTAAATGAAACTATAAAAAGAAATAAATAAATAAAAAAAGAATAATAAATATGCAAAGTAAATGAAAATTGAATGTGAAATGAAGGAAAAAGAAGCAAGTTTAAATTACCACCAAGGACTTCTCGCGTCTTACGCTTAATGAAGTAAGCGAACGCGGGTTTGCCGGCGGGAGCATGGGTCTGGCTGTTGGTTGCCGAGGAGTTGAGCGGCACGATCTGCGCGGTCGAGGATGTCGATTTTCTCAGCAGAATGTGCTTCTGTGTTGCGGCGCTAACGTTAGCCGCGTTAATCGGCCGATAGACGATGTGCTGCTTATTCGGACAAGATGCGACCTGGCTGGCACCCTGGATGAATACCTTGTTTGTGATCTGTTGGACGTGACAATTGGTTGTTTATTAGACATCAACAAGATAAACATTCGGCTAATTTGTTCGCCGATCGAGCAACGTCTGTCGTTCATGTGCCTTATCTTCGGCGATGATAAAGCGCGCGAGACCAATTAAAGACAAATTCAATCGTTCAAATTCAATAACGTTTCGCGAAAATTTGTAGCAAAACTACTTTTAAAGCACAGTTTCTTTTTTTAGGAGAGAGAATTTCCGAGTTTGAATGTTCAGGATGTTGGAATGTAAAGTTTTCCCTTTTTTTTTTTTCGTTCCCTTTTTTTTGTGTGGAGAAAATTTATGTAATGAGAGAAATAGAAAGGAAAATGGGAAGATGGAAAAGAGGAAAAACTGTCAAAAAATCGAGCGATCGTTTATTATCGGCTGCGACGACGTGCGCCTCGCGGCTCAAACTGCCAACTAAATCTATATTTATAATATAAGGAGCGAGCGAGAGACGGAGAGAGCGAGAGAGCGCGCGCACTCACACACGCGACTTCCACCTCTCCGACTGCCGCCGAGACACTTTTACTAACTACTACCACTAATGCACCAGCTCCACCTATACGCACGAATTAATCAAACGCCAAGGTTGCTTTTCTTTTTTTCACACAAAACAATATCGTCGGCTTTTCCGAAACTCCGAAGACCATCGTTTATTTGACAATTGCTTTGTCTCGCACTTTTTCACATCGCTAGTTCCCCAATACGATTGCATAATCACTGCAACAGCTTCGCAGTATGCACAGTCAGCGATCGCTTTTCGTATTTTTTTTTCTTTTTTCTTCTTTTTTTTAGTCTTTTCGCATTGATTTTTCAGCTAGTTTTCAAATTGTCTTACTTTGGAGCAAATTTTGCTCGTTTGTTGCGGTGTGCCAAGTTGTTTCAATTGCAAATTTCAATCAATTGCAAACTCCATCAACAAAACAGGAACTTAATTCAATATCACTTTTATGCAATTTCTTTTATAAAGTTGATTAATAATGTTCTTTTTTCATGGTCAAATTGTTTCTTTTATATTTTTCCTTGTGATTTTGTATTTTAATTAAATCAAAAGAAATTGCAAGAATTAGTTAACAAGATTGTTATTTACGTTTGATATTTATGTCGCTTCACTTTTGATTTGGTATAAACAAAGAGCAAAATGAATTTTAATTGTAAAAACGAGATAAAACAGAGAGCGCGAATGAGAAAGTAAATTTTTACCTGATTGGCGACGGGATTGATGATAGCGGTGAGCTGGGGAGCGCTTTGTGGAACAATTGCTTGATTCGTGGCCATTTGTTGAGTCGGTCGAATTTTATTTTGCTGAATGTAAAGCATAGACATCACACCACTCTTCGCATCGGAGTTCTCACTTTCAGCTGCGTTATCTTCCACAAGTATTTCTTCGGCCATTCTATATCAACAAAATCATTAGAAACTTAAGTTATTATTGTATTTATGTACTTGATACGTATTCTAAAGGATAGCAAGTATATATAAAGTGCTTTTCAATGTTACGAAACAGAATTTATTCGACAAAATATAAACGAACAATTTAGATTATCCATTAGTAATTTTTATATTTTTTATTTACCGATTTTTTAATTGAATTAAATATTAATTTTTATTATATTAAATATCAAATTTAGACAATCGAATGATTCAAATTTCAGCGAAGATAAACAAAGTTTCGCTGAAATGTGTTTTGATCGATTTGAAAAAAATGGAATATTAATTAGTATATTTTAATTAATACTTAATTAATAGTTTCTCGATTTAGAAAGTTATGGATTAATGTTAATGAAAATGTTTGCTCCAAAATTTAAAAGTGTTTTTGAGAACACTGACTTTACATTTTCTTTTAGCAGTAAAGTATATAAAAATATATTAGAGTTATTTCAATGTTTAAAAAATAAGAACAAAATGAATGAAATAGGGATTAATTACAATTTCTAAAATGTTTAAGTTTTAAGATGTTTTCAATTAATTAATTAAATTCAAATGTAGGTCAGTTATAATATCTCGTATTCTTTTATAGAAAATAATTCGTTACTCTGAGTAACACTGATCTCATTAATGAAATAAAGAAGAAATCAAACTAAAAACGACACAATGATTTATGAAAAATTTGTCTGCAATAATTGAAAAAAGTATTTGAATAAAAATGAAATATTTACCATAATGAATACACTATTTTATCAGAAATTCCGTCAACAAAGAATATAAAAAATTGTATATATAGAAATACAAATAAGCATCACTAACAAAAACAGTGATATCATGAAACAGTATGACACCCATTAGAATCACCATGTGCGAGTCACGATGTCCAACGCCATCTACTGATTAATATTGTAAACCCAACTAAACGTGAAAGACATTAAAAGTCAATTGATTATCTTGTTCAATTTCAACTAACGACACTGTCAACCAAGTCTTTTGAAACTAATCTCTTTCATCTCATCCAAAATTTCACCAAACTTAATTAATTAATTAATTATTCTAATCTTGAAAACTAAGCCAACATCATTCATTACAAATCCATATTTCAAGGGAAGAATGACTTAACAAAGTTAGCAAGACATGTCGACAGATGACGCTTTTACTTTTCTCTTCTCTTAAAATATTTTCAAAGAAAAGCAACAAAAGTGAAATCTGCAAAAAATTAATAAAATAATTAAGTTAAAACAAAAATTGTTAAAATAATTAGTTTATAAAAAGAACTAAAGGAAAAGCGGTTTGAAAGGGTTTGAAAGGTACGAATAAATTGAAATCAATACCATTTGTGCTGGCAGACGTAAACACTTGCTCGGTTCAAGAAGATTCAAATGACGCGCCAAAAGCATCGATACTATTCGATGCAGTGAAATCGTTCAAGCCAGGAACCCGAGCGACCGAAAAAGCATTATTTCAGAAGCAAAATCAGCGGTAAAAATTATTCAACAGCAAATCAAAAACTTTTTCACTCGCAAGTTGTCGTAAAAGCTTTTTTCAAATCAACTTTTCGATGGCTATTTTTTCTTAGCCTCGACGTAAGAACTGCGCGAAAATGTTTCGTTAAAAATACACCAAAAACGCGATTTTACTTTGAAATTATTCGTTTTTGTATGACCTTTTTTTGACAACGAACTTTTTTCGTTGAACAAATGTTTGGTAAAATTGATTGAGGGACTTTTAAAAACAAATCGTCGAACAACGATAGAAAGAACCACAATCACGAGCGCTATGCTACTGTGTCGCTTTATGCTTGAGAAAGATATTCCGTTCCCTGCGCGGCGCGCGTAAAAGTCGCATCTGATTGGCCGAACTGCTGCGCAGCCGACATTCAACCTGCCGCGCAGTGCTGCCAATGTTGCGACAGACAAGGACAGCCGATCAAGTTTGGGAAATGTGTATGAATTTTATTTGTTTGTTACTATTAATTGTTATAATACGATGAATATAAAGACGTTTGTCAATGAAACGAAATTTAGACGGATTTTCTTTTAAATTGCAAGCTTTTGATAAAATGTCGCTGCAAGTTGAACATTGAAACAAAATTAAGTTGGTTTATTGATGAAATGCCAAGAGAAACTCTTCGATTAAATATTAAGAAATTATGTTTAATTTTTGTTCATTACTTTTGTTGATAAGTTTGGATATATTTAAAGATTGCATGGGATGGTTGTTTGAGGTTGAGTTAGGAAAATGGAACTTTTGAAAATAAGCAGCAAAATTGCGTTGATAATTGTCGGTCGATAAGCGCACCGCTGCTACGAGATTTTGTGATTATTTTAGACACAGCGAGTGTATTACTTTTCATCCCGACATTTGAACAAACTTTTCTTAGAATCAATGATAATAACTGCAATTAAATTTCATGCTATATATGCGCAATGAAAATGTATAGATAAACAATGCAAATCAGACAATATAACAAAAGTTGGGTAATTTGTTTACATAATAATTTGTTACAAATTTGATCGGTTTGTTCAAAACAGTTTCAACTTTGGTACAATTTTTAATAAAAATATTCCAATTTTCTTGACGTAACAAATATAAGTTCAATTCAATGCAGTTTTTATAAATTCGACATATTTTGGAACAATTGAAAATAGTTTTGTAAGTATATAAAATTATTGAAATTAGTTTGAATTTAAGATTGTTAATTTGAATGTAAAACAGTTAAATAATTGAAAGACTGATATTAATTTAACTAAAAAGGAAAAAGATATTTACCAATTTGTGAGGAGCAAACACAGTAAGAGCGTAATATTACGGTATTAAAGATTCACGACGACACAGAATGTATATGAGATCAGTGTTGTTGTAGACTCTTGCGTATAACTCAATGTGCACCATAGCGAGCCTCACGTTTTAAGTGTCATCAGTCCAATTTTGAGCCAATCACGTTACTCGGATTCAACGGAAATACGCGGGCTTTCTTCATTCATAGATAAACCAATTTTATGGTAGTGGTGTATTTTTGGTGACAAAACATAATATAGTTATGAAAGGAAATACTAATTTTTGAATTACATTTTATTGTATGTCATACAATTATAATCATATTAACCGACAATATAAAAAGAATAGATGTAAATTACGAAATGCATATTATTTATTGTATTATTAAATACGATATATTTATTGTGGTAATCAACTAATTATTTTTTAAGTTTTGTTTGTTTATTATTTTGAATTGAATTTTTTATTAAAAATTAGTCTTGAATTATTAATTTAAAACAAGTAAAATTTATTACATGAATATAACTTTTAAGATAGAACTATCATAAAAATACTTTTTTTTTGAAAAACATATATTTTAATTTAAGTATTTTTACGTCAGTTTCAAAAATTTCCGTTTAGTTATTGAGATATTAATTGCCAAAGATAAGTCATTTAACATTGCAAACGTACCAAAATCAATTTTTTTACTAATATATTAATTCTTCTTTATAAGATTTTGATTAGAACTATAGTATGTCATTAGGTAGAACATATATATACTTTTAAATTTTAACTAAATGAATAAAAATATATATAAAAATTTCAGATTTTAGTTAAGAAGTTGTACATTAGATTTTTTAGTACATTTTACTTAAAATAAAAAATGCAAAATATTAAACAAATATAGGAACATTGTTACTTCACAATAATCCTACTTTAATAAAACTTAAAAAAAAAAACTGATGTTTAGTTTATCATTTAAGCTAAATCTATTACTTTATGTTTAATGTTAATTTACTATTTATTAAATAATGTTTATCATTAAATTACATATTAATATAAATTTAAAAAAGTTATATAAAATTAATATAATTTCTTTTTATTATATTTCAGATTTATCACTCATCCACATAACAAAAAGTGTTCAAAATTTGTGGTGAAGGCAAAATGGAGTTACTCAGGTCAGTTAATTAACATTTTTCATTATTTTCAAAACTACCTTTCATGACTTAAACCAGTCTTTATTTACACTTTTTATTTTCAAAAACTTTGGTATCTTAATCTACCAATAAATAAGTATTGTATTCCCCGGATTATCTGAACTGATTTTGTATGTATTTAATGGGTATTTAAAGGATATTATTTTCATAACAACAATTTTTTAAAAATAGATACAAGATGTTTGGTAATATTCCGGTAATAATTTAGTTAAATTTTAATTGTCTTTTAGATCTAATCTAATTGACTGCAACATTTTCCTAAAACTCATATTTTCTTAATTCAATTAGGATATCCTCTATATTCTGCAAACACTTGTCGAATATTCCTGAATACTCTCCTAATGTCTTTCCAAAACCCTCTTCATATCTCCTAAACAACCATCCACCTGCTGCTTTTCCCAGTCATCACCTTAATAGCTTCTAATACCTCTTCGTTATATTCTACATTCCTTCCATGTATGAGCCAAATATTCACTGATTACGTTTATTTAAATCATTTAAATCAAAATGTAAGGCTCATCCCTTATGATCAATTTAAGAAAATACATTATAACGCAGCAAAGTATAATTATAATAAATTGTGGATGTTAATATTCAACTATTTATTACATCATACTTTTTTAAACATTACATTGGTAATAATATATTGTTTAAAGCATTATTTCTATTGTACTTTAGTATATATAAATTACTAGTGTAATTGCAGATCTTGATTTGTAATTTCAATAATTTTAATTATAATTACAAGATTATGTTTTTCAATGTTCATTATATTAGTGTAAATTTATGTGACATAATTTTGTTAGAAATTGAAGTAAAATATAATTTTTTGACATTTAGGGTGATTTAATGAATAAATTACATTAAATCTAAATTATTTTAAATCGAACAAAAAGTTGTTAAAATATTAGTTTAATTATGAAATATCATGTAAATAAGACAATGCAAATTTCTTCGTTACAATATTATACAACATTTAGATATAATTGTAAAATTATATTCGGATAAAAACAATTAAACCATCCTGTACAATAAAACAAACATAATGAAGTCAATAATAAATATATTAATAGCGTTCATGTAACACTTGCTACAATGAATTGATTATTTCACTAGCAAGTCTAATTCGTGAAAGAATTGCCATAATCTTTGGCGACCGCCTCTAATTTTCACATTTGACCCAAAAACTCATCAAACTTTACGAAAGCGAGCAAATAATTTCGCTACAGATTTATGTCTCCTTTCACGTTATGAGATCATTTCATGGAATTTTTTTGCATTCAACGCTTATAATTGCAATCAGGAAATCAATGAAATTTACTTTATCGACACAATGTTGGGATGTAACCACGGCATCATGCAATTGTATTGACATTCTTGTAAATGCGCTAATAAGTCAAATATAAATAAAATATAACAACTAAATAATGAAATCGATTTTCATAAGTTTATTTTTTTTAATTATTTACATCACTTGTAAGTGTTGTAATACATAATTGATATCGTGCAAATAGAAAAATATATGTGTAATTAGTTTTCCATAGATTTTTAATGAAAGAATATAAATTTGTTTTATAAAAATTCAACTTATATATTATTAATAAGTAATCATATGAATTATTATTACTATTTATTTTTTATAAATTACGATAAAAAGCCGACATAACCTACATTACTTTTTGCATTATAATATCAATAAAATATGATTCAAACGTAATGAACAAGAAACAAACATAAAACAAATAATCTGAAGTCATAAATACGTTTGTCATAAACTTTTTTTGTATTCAATCCGAAGTCATCAGAACGTTGTTTTTCTCTCGCAGAATACAATCTTAAAGTCTGTTGAATCTGCTCCAAGTTGCACGTTTTTCTTTTCCTCTCTCTTTCTACTTTACGTCAATATTTTATCTTTTTACAATTATCGTCCAATCGAAAGCACACAAATGCAAATTTACAACCAAACATTTGACACTTGTTCATTTTCATTTATACGAAATCAATCAAACAAACAAAACCGGTCGGTCTATTTGTTTTTTCAAAAGCAAAATCTCGCTGACAATAAACGAATGACGTTGGTGGGCGTAGGTGGCAGCACTTTTCAACTCAACAATTTGTACCAAACGGTTGCGTTCAAAACCCCACAAAGACAATACAAACTAATGCCTATGTATGTGTAAAATTTGAAACAAAATTTTCGCGACTATTTATTGATCGCTATTTGCGTGTTCGTTGAAGCTTCTGACATTGAAATGCCGTCATTTCGCATGAGACAAATATTTGGATGATTTCGCGGGGAAATTTAAGCCAATCAGGTGACAGAATCATCTGTCATTGCGAATGATTTCTGGTTGGTTAAATTGTTTTCTGGCTCGTACACAATCATTGTTTACGATGTAATTTTTGCGTCAACTGTTTTTCTATTTGACAATTTGATTTTCATGCAATCTTATAATGATTCGGACAAAAAATGGAATTCTCTTGAAGGTCAATGGTCGTTGCACTTAATGGATCGTCATTGATCGGTTCATTGATACGGATTTTCGCCGACAATCGAGCAGTTTAATAACCTCTAACTAAAAGTAAATTATACTTATAGATTTCTCATGAATCATTAATGAAAGCGAAAAAAAAACAAATATTTTGTTTATACACTTGTTTATAATTATCATTTTAAATGTTTACTTGTTAATGCTTTTTTGTTATGATAAACTTTGATCAAATGATCGATTGATGGTTTCCTGGGATGAAAAAGTGATGTATCACTTTCAGTCACAAACAAAGATCATCAAAAATCATCATCCTCGTTTCTTCAACAACTTGTCATCTGCTAATTGAAACTTCAATTTCTCACGAGTGTCTGTAAAAAAGTATTGTCAAACTACTGTTGTTTTACAATATGCATTGAAAAATTCCATTTTAAGGATTTTTTTTTAAATCTCGTAAATTGTATAAAACTTGCATGAAAAAGAATCACAAATGAACAGCTGAAGATAATCATGATAACATTTTTATGCGCTTTCGGAACATTTTTTTGGCAGACAATTGCAATGTGAAGTTGCGGGTGGATATATAGTTATACATACATATACTTAGATATATATACATATATACTCACTGCAATAAATGTACGCTGGATCCAAACGTCTTTTTTTGTTTATTATTTTTTTTTCGGTTTTCCCTCGGCGTTTATTGGCAAAACATGGTTGATGAGATAATTGTTGACAAATGGTAAAATCACTGTTTAACTCAATTGCAAAGTTTGACAATCGTTTGTTTACATTGACAACATTCAAGCAGAATACAACATCGTTATAAACTCACGTTTCAAAGTTGTGCTGTCGGCCATGTCTCAGAGTAGGGTAGATAGCGGTGTAATGCGCATGCGTATACGACCACGTTCGACTGTAAAGCCACTCGAATGCATGCGCGTTATAAAACAAATATACTCGCGATCAAAAAATATGTTTTATCGGGATGCCACACGTTTATTAGCGTTCTTATTTCGATGAAATACAACTTTTGGAATTTTAGGTTTTATGAGATGCCCAAAGTATAAGCTATTTCTTAATAAAAGTAAGATGTTTTTTACAATTTCTTTTACTTTATTCTTTTTTTATTGTTGATTTTAAAAGATATAAACAATAAAAAAAGAAAAACAAGATTTGGAATAAGTTTGGTCGATGGCAATTTTGATAAATATTTATAAAAGAAAAGTTTGTTTGAAGATAATTACGTAACAAAATATGTAACATCTTATTGATGCATTATGGAAAATTGAAAGTTGAGATTTTGTTTTGTTAACAACTTTAGGTAATATTATTGATTTTATATCAAAATTGACTTAAAGTACAAAGTATTCAATGGCAGTGGAAAAATGATTTTTGGTGACTTTATATACATGCATATATATATTTAAGAATATATTGAATAGATGTTGAAAGTTGAAGTATTCGATATGCAAAGTTGATGCTCGAATTAAAACTTGTTGTTTATGTAATTGTTGAACGACTTTTAAATGAATGGGTTTATAGTTTGTGAGAGAAAAATGATAAAATAGTCGAATATAATAATTCATGTTATATCTGAAAGTACGGATATGAAAGTTTGATATTTTAAAGTTGAACTTTTTAATTAATTTTAATAATAAATTTTTTTTAATTAATTTTAATTAGTGCAATGATTAACATTTAATTAACGATGATTTAGTGTAATATTAATAATTGTCAATTTTAATTTCTCAATTTCAAAATCAATAACAGAGATATTTCATCCTAACGAACGGCAATTATATATAATAATATTGTTTATATCTTTGCGTTTCTTTTAAGATGTATTTCTTATTAATAGCCATCATTTTGGAATGTCACTTTTTTGATTCAATTAAACTGAATATTTAAATGATAGTGAATGCTTTATATCTACTTAAATATAGGTTATGTTACGGTAAATAACTCCGAGAAATTTATTGACTTGCACACATTATTACTGTTTATTTAGTTATATTTGCAATTACCAATGATTAAATATAACTTTAAAATTGCATAAAAGTTGTTTCGCTGTTAGAAATGTTTACATTAATCATTAATTAAATAATTTATATTAAATTTCATTATAATGATAATAATAAATGATTACAATTTTTTAAATTATATTTCACATAACATATGTTACATAGACTTTTTTAAGAAATCTCCACAACTTGCATTAAAATAATATTAACAAAATGAAAGACTCTTATAATAGCAGACTTGTCTGTTTTAATTCTTTAAATTTTGTTTATACGTTCACTCGGATAAAACTGCATTCATTTTTTTAATTCTTTAATATAATTCTTTTTATAAACATTTTTATAAATTTTACTTCAACATAAGTTTTTGAATAAATATTTACGCCGTTTGACTTGAAAAGCCAATACGAATTTAATATAAATTTAAAATCTCGCAGTGAAAACCTCGTTTAGACATATTATTTGCAAAGAAATGATTAAAAGCATTTTTTCCATACAAATTAGTGAAAAATGTAATTTACTTTGTAATAACGTCATTGCTTTTGAACTAAAAACGGTAAAATTTCGTATTTAATTTACTTTATATTTTAATCAGGAAATAAACGATTCGTATAAATGACTATGCATGGATTATATTTTTTTAATGAGGTCAGGTAACTTGAAACGAATTGTAAAATTGTAAAATAAAGAGTGTGTCGTAGCGGCAGATTAAAAGCGCATCCGAGAATAAGGCAATGAAAATAATAACGAACACAACATTGCGGATAAGTCAACGATCGGCTGAATGCAACTTATGTACAATATTGCATTCAAAATGGCTTGATTCTTTGTATATGCACGTGCAAAGTGTATGTTATATTGTGTATAATTAAGCATTTAATATAAAAGTAGCTTCGCTTTGCCATCTGTCGTCGACATCAAAAACTACAATTGGAATGATTCAATGAATAGAGCTACGAAACTGAAATATTTGGCGTGTTTTAATTAAAATGATGAATCAAATTATGGTTTAGTTTTATGCGGAAATAATTTTAATCGTTTTAAAAAAAGTTAGTGAAAGTAAGATGTAATAGATAATATAATAAAAGAGTTTGTTAGTTAGTAGATTTATTTTTATATTTTCTTAACTTAGTAAATAATAAAAAGGTGTTGTAAGAATAATATGTATGTCTTTCTCCAAATATAACTACGTCAAACAACTGCAGATGAAGTTTTCTGATGATTTGAAGGTGAAAACACGATATTGTCAGAATTTAATGAGATTTCATTTAATTGTTCATCATATTATTGTCTTTCATTTTGCAAATTTGGAGCATGTTACTCTGCTTCGATCTAGAAATATTTTACTTCAAAGATTGGATAATTAATATATATATAGATAAACAAACAATTCTAATTTGCAATATTTTGAAACAAAATATCTCATGTTCTAAATAGTAAAAGTTAGTCATATTTGGAGAAACGAAGGATATTATAACTTAAAGAACATTTGTTTTAATTAAGAACAAATTCTGACTATTCATAACAAATATTGTTATATCACGGAAAATATTAACAACATAATTTGACAAATAATTTTAGATTATTTTTTAAGTAATATATTGAATAAATGTAGTAGAAGAACTTTTTGACTATTTAATTGAATGACTGACTTGAATAACTATTTAAATCGAAATTGAAAATGCTAGTTTTAGGTTAGACGTCTCATATTAATTAAGTTGAATCAAAATAAGTTTCAAAATGTTTACAAGTCATCTTTGAAGAAAACTTTTTTTGAAGAAATATATTTTTTAAGAATTTTTAATAAACAATAACAATAAATTAATTAAACTTTATTGAGTGCATTTTCGTGAATGACCTTTTATTTATAATTATTATATACGTAGTTTATAATACTATTAATAACAGATGATAATACATTTAAATAATACAGAATGCAATGAAAAAGTTTTTTCATATGTTATCATAGTAAGAATTTACAATATCGACTGCGAGTAAGAATAGTATTACATATCTACTTGATTTGCTGAAGTTAATTAAAATGTTTATTTATATTTATTTATATATATTTATGCAGTTTTTTCCAAGTGCGTTTTTTCGTGTTGAATGTTTTACATTTTGAATTAAAAATTACATGAAAGTAATTAAACTTGTTTATAGATTAATTATCAAATTATCGAAAGTCGATAAAATTTCTCTATATATGATATAGAATTGAGGTACATTTTTAATTCAATGTAAATTATTTTGTATATTTTATTTAATAAACAAAATATATTAAGTTTTTAAGAAAAAATATTTTCTTCGAAATTAAATTAAATTTTGTATTACTTTAAGTTGAATATAAAATTTAATTTAATCAATTAATTAAGTTAAAAAAGTAAAAAAAATGAGTTAAAAAATTAAAAAAAAAAATAAAAATTTAATTTAATTAATTTTAACATTTTACTTAAATTAATATAAAATTTAATTTGGTCTAATAATTAGCATATATACATTTTGTAGTAATTAAAATGTATATTCTATATATAAAATAATTCTATCAATGTAGTATCCACATTTTTATTGTAATATTTTACTAAAAAATAATATTTTCTAAAATATTTTGTAAAAACCGATACTTCATGTTTTGTCATAACTAAAAATATTTTCAATTGTTTGATAAGTTGTTTTCATAACAATATTTTCCGTTTCGAACAATGCATCAGGTTTTACAAAAAAATATATATATTTCACTTTTTAAAAAATTTTAATTCAAAAACCACAACCGAAGTTATTCTATTTTAGAGACGCAAAATATATAATCATCCACATGTTGTTCGTTTTAAAATATTATAAAGTTTCAAGAAGAGTTCATATAGCATGTAAACGTGAAAGAAGCTCGACTGCGAGTAATTAAAGTTTATCTTAATAACATTAAACATACTAAAAAGAACTCGTAGGAGAAAATAATCTTTTCAACTGTTGCGTTATGATGAAGTTTAACAGAGCATCGTGTGAAAATGAAAAAAAACTGCTCTAAGCTTGTTCATTTTTGGTCATTTGATTAATAGCTTTTTTCAACTCAAGTTTGAAGTATTTCATTTTGTATTTATTTCATTTTTTCAATATTTATTTAATTTAACATTTTACTATAATCATAATTCACAATCAACTTTCGATGATATCGTATTTCCAAAATGAAAGTCAAAATTGTCATTTTTCAACGTATTTTCCCTCATCGCGTATTATCTGGACATTGTTTCATATGATTTACGTTGATCTGCGATTATCTAGGTTACAAAAGTGCGAAATAGTGAAAAATGGGGTATATTTAACAAACTAATGAATATTTTTGAAGCTTTTTGCGTACAATGGAATTGAAAAAAGGATCCATACAAATGGCCGAATAAACACAAAAGAACAAACATTCAATTTTCTGATTGAAAAATCAGACATGCTTTTAGCATAAAAACTAAGCGCAAAATTAGCAGCGTTGATTTTTGCAAATGAAAAAGTGACAATTCTCGTTTATATTCTTCTTTTCAAATGTTTTGCCACGAAAATGAACGTCCGCGAATGACTTTGATTTTCGTTCTCCGACTTTCAATAATAAATGCGATTTTGCGCTAATTCAACAAATTGCGTTCAATTGCAAGTCGTACTATATAGACTGGAACGGCGAGCAAAAAATGTTTATTCGTCCTCAGTTTTAAATCCGCACAAAAAGTGTCGAGAGAGGGTTCCTCGAGAGGCCAGTAAGGTCGGAGCTAATTCAAATTTTTTTGCGCCACTTTTTGTTTGGGAATTAAAATTTTGATAGCTTTCCACAGTATATAATGTAACGATGAATTCCTCTTTAATTACACTCGATAGATACTTGGATAAATAATTGTTTTCCTTATTACAAAAAAATTAATAAGAGTATATTTCTAGGCTGGTCAATTGAAGATTTACGTTATTATAATTTGTTTCTAATATTTTGAATGTAAAAGTGCGAGAAGTATTTCATCTTCGCACAACAAAAAATATATTGCGAATATATTTGTAATATATTCTTAATATATTCAGAAGATATTCTTAATATATTTTTAATATATTTATAATAAGTTCGTAATATATTCATGATATATTCTCAATATATTCTATATTTTTAATTAAATATATCCCTAGCAGAACGAAAAATATATTGTTAATATATTGATAATATATTGATAATATATTGATAATATATTCTTAATATATTTTAAATATATTCTTAATATATTCTTGATATATTCTTGATATATTCTTAATATATTCTCAATACATTCTTAATGTATTCTTAATATATTCTTAATATATTCTTAATATATTCTTGATATATTCTTAATATATTCTTAATACATTTTTAATATATTCTTAATACATTTTTAATATATTCTTCATATATTTTTAATAAAAAAATATACTGAGAATATAGTTGCAACATATTGATACTTTTTTAAATTTTTGGGGTATATTAAGAATATATTAAGAATATATTTAGAATATATTAAGAATATATCGAGAATATATTAAGAATATATTAAGAATATATTATGAATATATTATGAATACATTAAGAATATATTATAAACATATTTTTATACACAAAATATATTCG